>JANWGL010001069.1:0-54394 GCA_025200755.1 Ceratobasidium sp. C01
CGCACCGCTCCATCCTCTCCTCCTCCGATCCCGTCACAGTCCCCATCGGGGTTTAGTACCCCTCGCGTACGCGGGTTCCGGCTGCGCTCTAAGTCAACCGACCGGAGTGGCTCAGAAACAACTCGTGCGCGCTCGATGCGCCGCACGAGGATGAGTATGTTCGGTGCTACGCGCCCACTCGAGCCTCCCCCCGCGGACGAGATCGCACGTTTGGCGGCTCGCCCAAAGTTTCTGCAGCCTACCTACTCGCCCGCAACGGGCCATATCGTTATCGACGCGGACGGTTCTATCCGTGCGGGTACCCTGGAGGCTATTGCTGAGCGCCTTACGTGCGACCCTCCCAGTACGTTCCATTCTGCCACCTTGGTGCTTGTCTCATTTCCATCTAGGCAGGAGTTACGAGGCCGCATTTCGGCGTGCCGTGCTTACCACTTATGAAGCGTTTACGACAAGCAACCGATTATTTGACCTTATCACCGACCAATACTCTCTCGAGCCTCCTCGCGAGCTTTCAGAGAACGAATTCACTCAATGGAAAGAGAACAGACTCAGACCCACACAAGCCAAGTGCGTTCCACATTGCGTTTGTAGTCTCTCCGCGCCTAACGTTATCCCAGAGTGCTTGAAGTCCTTGGGATGTGGCTATTATTGCCTCACCTCTATCAAGATGACCCGGAGATTGTGCTCCGCATCCGCGAATTCCTCCAATTCATCACGAAGCCAGACAATCTAGCCGCCGACGCACGAGACCATCTCCGAACCATCGAGAGACTCGTACGTCCTCATCCCAATATACTAACTTTGACTCTAAGTGATATGCTTTGTTATAGATATCTCCCGCTAGCGCGACGCGGCCCCCTACACCTCAGCGACAACGCCGCAAAACTTTCAAAAATCGGCCGTTTCCAACGCTCTCGCCCTCACACCGCGCTTCGTCCTCTCTCCTTTCACCGACTAGCCCTAGACTTGGTGCGACTAGTACGACAAGTCCACGGCTCAGTCCTCCCTCGCTCGGAGGGAGTTCATCTATGACTTCTCTCCCCTCGTCTCTAGGAATCGAACAGATGCAAGGACTAGGGCAGGGCGTAGCAAGAGCTAAATCGCAGCGCCACGCGAGCGGAAGCCACTCCCAAGACCTGGTGTCAAGGGCTCAACACGCCCCTTCTCCATCCCAACACACGATCTCCTCATCTGAACACGCCGCTTCGTCCTCTCAACACTCGTTATCGACTTCACCTTCTCAACGTACCTCTTCTCGACACAGTCATGCACACTCGGAGAATTCCTCCCGGCACGCGCATTCTGACGGGTCTCATACGCCTTCAGGAGTGTTGACGCTCGACCCTACAGCTCTAGCACACCACTTGACGCTCCTGGAAGCGAGGCTCTACATGCGCGTGAGGCGGCTTCAGTGTCTGAAGTGGCATCTCGTCGGCAAAGTGTCAAAACAAGGGGTAAATGCCAAAGATCGGGGAGGGAAGCGGTTGAGCGGGATGAGCGACGCTGCTGATCGCACGAGTACAAACGCGTCGGAGGGCGTAGGAGAGGGCGACATGGAGGAAGGGGAGAACTACCTGAGGGATTTTTGTGCAACGAGTGACCGGCTTGCGGGGTGGGTTAAATGGAGCGTTCTTATCTTAGAGAGTGCACTAAGGCGGGCGGAGGCCATTGGTGTGTGGATTCGAGTTGCGGAGGTGAGCCAATCGACGTTCTTCCCGACTTGAAACCACTAATGTTTTCGGACCATTTTTTACTCAGAAATGCCGTCTCTTGAATAACATGTCCTCGCTCTGTGCGATCGTCGCTGGACTCTCCTCTGCCGATGTTTCGCGCCTCAGTCATACTTGGCACCTCGTCCCGAATGCGCGAGTTCAGCGTCTCGAAGACCTCGCCCGGTTGACTAGTCCTGCCGGGAGTTTTGCGGCTTTGAAGGTGACTTATACGACCGATGGTCCGGGCGTCCCGTTTGTTGGTAAGTCTCGGATCAGTAACACGCGCTAAAGTAATACTAACGCGTATAATGGATAGGCATGTACCTGACGGCACTGGTGCATGCGTCAGATCAATTCAAGGATTTTGTCCCTGTGCCGGGTACGGAGAAAGACAAGGAGTGGCGCGAGAGCAGCGAACACGACAGATGCGAAGCAGAAGGCCCCAGCGAACCCGCCACGCCCACTCAAACGCATCCCCGAACCAAAGCTCTACCCCCTACCCCCTCTTCGATCTCGAAACGGACAGACCTGGTAGTCTCGGCCAGAACAATGTCTCCTTCGCAGCACCTCGCCGTTCCGCCCTCTCCCACTATTTCGACGCTCGCTCCACGTACGCTATTGAATTTCACCAAGAGGCATAAACAGGCGGACATCATTAGTGCGATGCTCAAGTTCCAAATGTGGCCATACGCAATCGCGCCTGTCCCCAGTGAATCCCTCCCTCCCCACCCGACCAACTCTCCCCCGACTTCCCACCTATCCCCTTCCTCGCCCCCCACACCATCCCACCAAAACAACTCACTCACAACTGCTGCATTATACCCCTATACCCCTTCCTCCCCTTCCTCCTTAACAACGCTACATGCGACGGCGGGAGGGGTAGCCTGGGTTGAAGAACAGCTCGCTCGCGCAGCTCGGGTGACCCTTGGCTCAGACTGGACATACGAACGGAGTATGCAGGTGTATGATGAAGAGACGGGAGTGAGTCTTACTGGACGATTAGGATTAGAGAGAGAGCTCATGGGCGATGCAGGGTTTTAGTGATTGGGTGGGAGTATGACCGCCGGGAGGCGTAGTTGCTAGGCGAGAAAGGTGGCCGTTCAGCAGTGTAACCACTAGCAAGACCTGAGACATGAACATTATGTTGAGTGTTGCGTATACTTGTCTTTTTATTTCTGAGGTACCTTACTGGGTCTAGCGACTGATGTACATGTATGCGTGTATTCGGATGTAGCCAATTGCTGTTTGTTGGTTTGGCTTAGGTATATATGGGCCTTTACCCCAGAGTCTCTCATGTATTTGTAGGGAGTTAATGATACTGTGATACCCTGTTACAGCCTATATAAAACATTACATCCCAAGAATAGAGAAATATTCAGTTTAGACCTACTTATCCAAGACATACAAACAATAAAATATGCCCCCATGCAAGATTCAATCCTCCTCCATATTATAGATCACGTCAAGCTGTTGCCTCGCCCGCTTCGAGATAGACATCACCTCCGCAAACTGGGGCAGCATTGACACGGTTCGCCCCCTAGCCTCCGCCTTGATCTTACACAACTCGTCCCATGCGACCAGGAAACTAAACCTCGGCTCATCCCTCGAGTCGCATGAGTATGCGTACGAGGCCGCAATACGCGGCACGCAATGGTCCCTGATATGCAACAACCCGCGTGGCATGCCCGTATGGAACGCCTCTGCCGCGGCACGGTCTGATTCTTGTCGCTCGCCCACGCTATGTTTCTTCCCCCCAAGAGCGCGCGCAAAGCGCGGCTGGCCGTGCCGCTTAAAGACCGAATATTCACCCTCCCGGAATTCCGTCCGTATGCTATCCACAAACGACCTGATTGTGTCAAGATCCTCTTGTAGCCCTGGGACGCGCGCACAGTGTGTACGCTCTTGTTGGTAGGGCGTAAGGAGGTCGGAGTCGAGGCGGGGTGAAGGCCGAAGTTCGTTCATCGCTTGCTCGCACTCGTATCTATGTACGTCTAAGACGTCTTTCAGTTGCTCGATTATCGTGAACTTGCGAGGTAGGCTAGAGTCCTGAGGTGTTATGAGCCGAGAGTCAACATTGGCCAAGGGGAAAGTGCTCACCAAGTTGTTCCATTTGCTAGAGTCCCTGCTCACAACATTCCGGTGTATAGTCAATCCTGTTTTGACACCGTCCAAGCACGTCGTGAAGCTGTGCAAACACGTTAGTGCCATGCTGAACATAGTGACTGCGATGCATTACTTACATATTCCCAAGTCGCACAGTCTCTGGGTGATCAAGCCCCAGTATCTTAGCCGCGTTCACATGCCAATTCCCATACATTCCAACCTGGGTGGGTAAGAGCGGGGAAAGCAGAGCAGTGAGAACGGTCTTGTAGTCGTCGGGTGCAACGTTTTCCGCTGTCGTTTTGCACAAGTCAAAGTTTTCAGATACGTCAACGTTAGGGTAGTGTGTGTCCGAGTTGATAAAGCTTTGTACGACAGAGTTGTCCCAAATCATGATTACTGTATCGCTACAGCAAGAGAAAGATAAGTCAAACGTTGAAAAGAAGATCGGAGAAATTAATGCTGACCCGTCGTAGTCACCACCGCCGAGCATACTCGCTAGCGAGCTTTGACCCTTGACTGAGAAGACGATAACGTCCTGATAGCCAGCCATCCAAAGCTGAGGGCACTCGACTGCCATAACCTATTTCACATTTCCCATGAATAATTATGTTATGAGTAACCGAAACATAGACGGCGCATATACGTAGGTTTACCATACCTTGCGTGCGTCAGAGGGCAGAATACATGGGTTACGAGTAACCTGTGTCCTCAAGATTAGCTGGGACGACTGAAAATCCATGGCACTCACAATAACTGGTCCTGTGACGCAGTGGATGTCTTGGTCAAGATATGAATCGTGAACTGGGGTCTTAAACCCACAGTATACCTGCCCAGCTTCAAGTACACCAAGCGGGTCTAGAGGAGCAAAAGGTCCTGAGTGACATGATGTCCAACTCAATGCGGTGTACATACCAGGGATCACGAACGCCAGGACGCTGTCGGGGATACGCAGATGACACTATATCCGACATGTTACTCAGTCTGCAACCCCTACACTAAAGGGCAAGAGAATGTAATGCCTTACCTTTTCATCCATCCCAAACAAGATACTCTTATGAATTGTTTCTAACCGACGATATAGCGGATAAAAGTTCCTATCGAACCCAGCCTGTAATAGCCCCAACGCCTGTGTCTCCTGGTTTGGTGGCATCCCAGAAAATGGGTCGGGCAAATACGAAAATTTAGCGCCAGATAGAAGATTATCTTCTTTTTCATCTCTTATATCCACAAGGCCATGCGCACGCGCTAACGCAAGGGGTGTGATACCCTTCAACCTATACTCCTGTACTTTCCTGTTGTTGTGGATCGTATCCCAGAGTTGAGTACAGTGATTCTGCCGCAATAAGGGAATAAAATCGATCGAGTCGATAAAGTGTCGTGTGAGTGCGTCGAGGACCGGCACACCAACTCCATTGTGCGCGAGGTTCATTATGACCTGGTCCGTAATTTGGATTCCAGTTGAAAGCGGGGCGCGGATAAGTACGTCGAGAATGCGTTGGGAGGGACACCATCGGCTCGGGTCAGGATGTAGCTTTACCTTAACCTGACTCGATCTGAAACCATGTGGCAAGGTTAGTCGTGCCTTAGGCCTTGGGTGTTCTTGGTGATAATAATACGATAAACCCACCGGATATATATTCGGGGCTCAGCATTGCGCTCGCGGTCGGATGGGTGCATAATGAAGAGTCCTTTAGATCCCCCAAAGCGCGCTTGGACGCATACAGGAACGGAGAGCCATTTCATCTTGATTGTGAGTTGGTATAAGGCGGCATAATTGATGTATCCTGAACCGTCGGTCATGATCGCGTTGTTTCCCGTTTGGCCAGGAGCGACTAGGGGCTAATGTTGGAAACCACGATAATGCAAATAGGACGAGACTTACTGATATCAAGAATAAAATGTATATTGGCTGGAGAGAAGCTTAATCCAGGCTGTGAGTCCGAGAACCCAAGGGCGAAGCGGGAAGCCCATTTAGTAAGAGTCTTGAGACGGAAATCGCGCGTTAGTAGCAGTCCGACGAAAATAACGTCAAACTGGATCGCACCTGCCCGGGACTCGCATACAACGGGTTATGCCACTCGATGAAATCCTTCACTGAGCGCCGGCTCGTGTCCCCTAAAAGCGGATCCACCGCGCGAAACGAGCCCTCGTTCGTCTCTACAAGATGTACCGCGGTTGAACGTGCATAGAACGCTCGAAACACCCGGCCATTAATAACCAAGCCTTGGTTCATAAAAAAATCCATCAGTTTTTTGCGGTCCAGACCTGGCTCCTCGTCCGAAAACCGCACATCAACCAAGCGCCGGGATCCAAGATACCGCCTGAAACGAAAAGACTTGGACTTGGAAGGTGGTTGGAGACAAAATCGGAATTTGCCTCTAGCGAGGCATGTGGATTAGCGGGCTGTAAGAAGGTAGAGAAAGTGGATATGATACTTTTCTATCGTCAACCGCACCACTTGGTCGACCTTGCCTCCAAAGTAAGAGGATTGACATCCCAAGCGAGCCTCGGATCCATCCCGGATGGATACTTCTTCGAGGTCGTATTCTTCCCTGGGAGATAATTAAACCAGCACTAAGATATAAATGGCGCGAATTACACACCATGGAGATGAGTACGCCGCGGGCCTGCTGGTTCTCTCTCGAGCCAGGATAGTCTGAAGCTGAGGGTGACCTCGAAGTAGAATATTGGCCACTTGAGGAGCTTTCTCTGACGAGCTCCCACAGAGCTCGCTGAGAGCCTCTAATGATACATGGTCCCACGTTACCTCTGGATGTGCGGTAACAAGCCTAGCTATCTGGAGGACGTATTTTCCGACGAAACTGACTGATAAATTCGGTCAACTTACCTCCCATTGGACCCCCCACGACAGGCCCAGGTAGTCAAACCTGTCTTGATGGAGGCGAGAATAGGCAACGTGAGTCACTACCTCAGGCAACCGCCATGACGGCTGTTGAGCACTTAAATGGTGCTGGCTCCTTCCTAGGATGGACATGGAACGTAAATACCTAAAAAGGCGAACACGTTATTGAGTACATACCTAGGTCGTGAGGGCCAAAGGAGCCCAGATCCGCACGGTGTTGCTGAGACACTTCGTCCTGGATCATTTCTGTGTCGCTATCTGGAGTTGACGAGTGTTTGATACTGCTGCTACTGCCTAAATGGACTAACAGCATATAGGTGCAGGAGCGAGAAACAGCGCGGCGAACTAACCGTTGCTATCTGTCTCTAAAGCTCCGGTTAGATACGCAATGAATTCAATGACGAAATAAACGCACCCCCGGTGGATTCGGATTTATAATGCCCATCTTCACTCACTGCGTTTAACATGTCGGACCAATTGTCCTCCAAACAAAGAATATCAGAGCTTTGATATGGTGAGCCGATTATTTACGCTACCTGTACCAGACTACTCGTGACATGACTCTGGGATGCATGTGTGGGGGCGGGGGCGGGAGTGGGCGACTCGCGCTTAGTTCCCTGACTGGGTTGGCTGGGCTTAGCAAATGCTTGACTGAGAGGACGAACAGAAGTTCTCCTCGGCCGACGTGCGGACTTCTGCGAACTCTTTGTTTTGAATGAGTTTATAGCGATGCTATTATATATTAGATGACTTTACCAGTAAGCGTGCGGAGAAGTCCATGGTGGGTGGCTGTAAGCTTGGGCCGTGAGGAGCATTTGTCAGCACCCGAACAGGATAGTCAAGTACCCCTTTGCGTTCTGTTTGTCCAAGCATCCCCCTGAAGCGAGTTGTAAATAAGTCACTGCCTGAGGCTAGACATTGCATAAATCAAGTTTAATTTCAGCCAATTTACTCCTGGAGTCAAAATACATCGACAGAACGTTACAACCAGCACCCTTCAGGCGGTACTCATGCGTGGTCGAATAGTAACTCTTCAACACTCTCGACTAGCAGATCGACGATCTTCTGGATCTCTTCGCTAGTAGCGTTATATGCTGGAGCGAGAATTGCGTGGTCTCCTCGTTTTCCGTCCACAGACCCCGTCATAGCAATTGCAACCAAGCCTTTGTCCATCGTCTTGTCTTGAAGCAAGATTCCAAACCGCCGGTTGTTTGGAACCTCGTCTCCCGCTCCTGTCGATCGTTGGTACGCAGCGTTGATTCGAGGTAGCTCCGCGTCGGGTACATCAAATTCAACGCCCCAGAACAAACCACCACCACGTATGTCGGAGATATACGGAGAAGTGCGGGCGTTGGGTTCACGCAGTCGCTCCTTGAGAAGTCGTTCTAGTTCTAGTCCGCGTTCCCGGCATTTCTCGAGTAAGTTCTCGGATGCTATAACTTGTTGGACCGCGAGAGATGCAGCACAAGCGATTGGATGTGCCTGGTAAGTATGGCCATGGAGCCTGAAAAGAATTCATTATTTGAAGGCCAATTGTATGCACAGCAAAGCTTACCAGTATCCGCTTCCATCGTGAATGCCTTGAGATACTTTGGGAGAAACGAGAATGGCTCCGATGGATGCAAAGCTGAGACGAAAGTATAAGTAAATGCTCGCTTAGGCGGCTAATGTACTCACCCCCCTCCGAGGCCTTTGGCGACCGACTGAATGTCTGGGGCTACTCCATCCCCAAAACTCTCCCAAGCGTGAAGGGTACCCATTCCTGTACAGACTCCTCAGTTGGATTCAACAGCTGAAACTGCGTGACGTACGTCCCATGCCACTCATGACCTCGTCGAGCATAAACAGGGCGCCATATTTATCGCAAACCTCCCGGCACGCCTTGAAGTAACCTTTTGGTGCAGGTACGCATCCGGTGGTGGCACCCACAACCGTCTCAGCGACAACTGAACATAATGTAGCGGTTAATTCTAAACCTCCATCTCCGAAATGAATTCAACATACATCCAATGACCGTATCCCCTCCGAGTTGCTGGAACTTGGCATCAAGCTCGTCCTTGAGACGTTGGACATATTCCTCCTCACTCTCTCCCTCACGAGCATAGTGTCGGTAATACGCGGGCCCAACGTGGTGGAAGTTCTGATGATCTAAAATGTCTTCGTACGGGATTCGTCGACCTGGGTGATGCCCAAGTGCCAACGTTGAGACAGTGTTGCCGTGGTACGAAAGTTGGCGAGCAATGAAATTGGTTCGCTGAGGCTGTTTCTTCTCATACCAGTACTGCCGAGCAAGCTTGATCATTGATTCGACCGCCTCCGACCCTGTGTATTATAACTCTTAGTTCCTCCTGGCAGGGTCGCATCTTTTATGCGGGCGCTTACCTCCCGATACAAACCCAACCTGGGCAAATGCTCCTTGGGATGTCTCCACCAGGACCCGGGCTAATTCTTCTGCTGGTCCATTTGAGAGCTGCGCATTGTAGACATCTGCGAAGTGATTATATAATTATATTTCGCGTATTGATCTAAAAGTTGTTTCACTCACATGCCATCTTCTCTACTTGTTCTTGTACGGCCTTTACCACAACTGGGTGCCCATTTCCGACACAGCTAACGGCCGCACCTCCAACGCCATCGATTATCTCTTTTCCATTCTCCAAGGTAATGTAAGGGCCTAGTCCAGTCATATGATTAATTAGCCACCTCCACGGAAAACTCATATTCACCTCGAGCGGATACAGCAATCGGAGGATGCCAGGGTGTACGGTGCAGAATGACACTGCTGCCTGTAAGCTTCGCAGTCTCCGCGGGAACGCCTTCTTTCAAAGCTTGGGATTGAGCTGGGGGAGGAGAGTTACTTTCGGGAACGGGAGTCATGGTGGAGTCAGAGAGGAGATAGACAACGAATGAGTTGTGAGACCGCGTACAAGACCGGTCAACCAATAGGCGAATGAGTCGTACGTCAATCACATGATGGAAGGGGCTGGGTCAATGGCGTGAGGGAGGGGCGGATGTTGGGGTTTGTTGAGCATGTGAGAGATGAATCAAACCGTTAGCCGAGGTGGCGCGTGACCCGATAAGGTGTATCCGTACTCAAAATAGAAGTCTATTAGGTTCCAACGTTATATTTGGTTTAATTTTGAAGCTGATACGGCAACTGGCCGTTATCGTATTGTATTGAGTCGCATCAGGAACCTCGAAATAACCGGGACGCACCGCGCAAGCTATGTTGCACCATGCACTCCAACTTTTTCAGGCAAAATATCTACAAAAACGAGCCAACCTCGGCCAAGAACTTGTCATAATCGTCTTTACCCTGGCCCCCTTTTGCTTTCGCAGATACCGGGGCTTTATCACTGACACCCAGCTGATTGCCTAAGACACTCATGAGATCTTTTCTAGGCTCGACAGATGGCTCGCCATCCTCCTTGTCGTTGGGGGCTGCATCGATGTGCAGTCCACTAGGACCGGCGTTGGTATTTGCTCCTTTCTTCGCTGCTCTCCTCATCGAAGCGGGCACAAATGCTGTCGCTTCCTTTTTGAAGTCGCGCAATTCCGGTTCGGCAAATACGGTCGCAGATGACGCCGCCTGGGATGTGCCACCTGGTCTAGGTGGCAAACCAGACTGGGCTGATGACTGCAAAGCTGTGCCGGCCGAGGGAGGCGGAGGAAGTTGGTGTCGCTGGGCTTGGTGGGCTTGAAATGTTACGTGAGGGATGTCAGACATAGGGTCTTGAATAGCGCGAGTAGCTTCCATATGTTGCCTGTCGCGGGGTGGCCTCGGGCCTCGCCCTTGCCCGGCCATTTGCTGAGGATAGGGCTGCATACCTTGGGCAAATGGTGGAGGATAGCCAGGATGCATGGTTATGGGTAGGCCGGGTGGCGGAGGCGGTAAATGTGAGGCCATTTGGGTGTATTGCGGGATAGTGGGGGGAAATGGAGGAAATTGCGTTCCATAAGGGACACCCATAGGGAAAGGCTGAGCGGGGAGACCACTGTGGGGCAAAGGCGGCGCGACTTTCGGGGGAGGAGGGCCTGATGGCATCGGAATATCGTCGTCGGAGTCTTCAGAGCTAGATTCTGAAGCTTCCTTAGAGTCGTCGGGTGGAGGGCCAGCAGGCAGGGCAATATCGTCATCGTCTGATTCGCTCTCGTCTATGCGGCATAAGAATTACAGGCACGTGTAAGAAAATGGCCCCGCTTACCTTCTGCGGAATCATCGCTAGCAGAATTCATTGCAGAGTCGACGTTTGGATTATCGTCTTGTAAGAGGGCTTGAGACTTCAGTCGATCTTCTTCAATCTCGTGAGGAAGGAGCGCTACAGGTAATGGTAAGGGATACCGTACAATAAAGCAACCATAGTGCTTACGCCGTTCAGCATAGGGCATCCCTGGAGGGGGCATGCCGTAGGGATTCATGACTGGGTCGTAGTACAGACTACGCTCAGGGTGAACTGGTAATCCATTTTTCCCAAATATAGCGCGAGCCGCGGGAGTGCTGCCACCTAGCACAACAAGTGAGTAAATAACCGAGAAGCTCATGAAATAACCAGACGCACTAGCTGAAGGCGCGCCTCCTGCGTCTGGTTGCCTTCGGGCTCGTTGTTCTAGGCCACGAACCAGATGTGCTTGCTCTGGATGCGCATTGACGTAATCCTGTTTGGTTTTGCGCACCCGTTCAACTTCAGCCCGTAATTCCTTCAATCGTGCCTTCTGGGTTTGATCAAGTTTTGCCTCCTCTAAGCTCTCGAGTTCATGTATCTCTGTCTCAATACCTAGGACGATTTTCGTGTGACTACACGATCTTTAAGGCAGACCGAACGATACGTACGAACCGCTTGTGTCTTTCTTGAGAGTTGCTGTTTCGCGAGCCTTAGCACGATTTTCTTTGTTCTACAAATAGACATGTGAGTATATTGGCCAAGGAGAAACACGCCATGCGTACCTTTTTCAATTCTTTTGCACGCTGCGCTTTGCCTGTCGCACGGTTAAGGGTGTAAGTAATATCTCAAAAATGGTAGAAATATCACCCACGATGGGCATCGGCCGGATTTAAAGTCTTTCCTTTAGCCATAGTACGCGACAGAATTAAATTCTTATTGAAGAACCAGGTTTTGCCGTGAAGAGTTGGGCGTGTGGTGGTGGTTGGCGTTGAGCTCCATGTCACGTGGCCGGCAGAGACAAATATCTTGATCCCAACGGGAAGGTGCACGAATTCGTTGCGCTCTACATCACGAAACACGAAATAACATTCAGAAAAAACAGCAGAGTTCTATAGTTGACATCTAGGTTTAGTATATATGATCGTGAGTTGAGGGTGACATGATAAAGTAAAAGACATAAGTAAATAAATAAGTGACATCTGAAATTAACTGGGAGACCGTTGAGAGTGGCTCAGCTTTGAGGCAAAAATAAACAAACCCACAATACAACAAATTACGAGAAGCGAGACCACCCCACTGGGGCTTTGTCTTTAGACATCTCGTCGAGGAGAGCCTGCGCATATTTGTTCTTGAGCTTAGCCTTAGCCGCTGCTTTAGCTTCTTGCTCAGCCTGCAGCTTCGCAGCGGCTTCAGCCTCGGCAGCCTTGCGCTCGTGATCCCAAGTGACGTCAGGCATAGGAATTTTGAAACTGCTCGGTTTTTTCAGACTCTCCGCGTCCACGTCCGTCTCGGGCTCTTCGGTAGGTGGCTTGTCCGACCAGACGATATTTAATCCCAGTTTACTCGTACTCTTCTTAAGAGTCGGACGATCCGTCTCTGGCTTCACGTCCTTCGCCTTGGTTACCGGCGGAGGCGTAGAGGTCGAAGGAAGCTTGGTCGGGGCACGAGGGACCGAAGAAGGCGGGGTTGGAAGAGGACCTGCCATCGATGGACGCCTCGCGGGTTCGCTAGGCCGTTTAGGGATCGCCTTGGGCTCCGTGGTAGATTTCTCACTTGTCTTCTTCTCCGCCGAGGTGGAAGTCTTGGATTTGGTCGAGCCCTTCCTTTCAAGAGACGGGATCTTCTTAGCGAAAGACGCAGACCGAGACAACGAAGGTTTCGCAGCTTTCGCGCTCGCAGCAGCCTCGACCTCGGGCACTTTCACCGGCTCCGGTGGAGCAGTCTCAGCGTCCCACGATCCAGGGATCAAGGCGATGGGGAGCAACCATGTTGCGCTCAACACGACGCCGTCGCCGTTGTCGAAACCAATGATAGCACCCCAGGACCACGCGATGAAACCACCTGTTCAAGAGAGAGTTAGAAACATGCTTAAACATTGAAGATACTAGAATCTTACCGATATAGCCCATTGCGGGAATGATGCCACGCACCAAAGACATGACTAGGCCAACTTGAGGCGGAAGCAAGGCCGTCGGGACATGGTCGATCATCCACTGAAGAGCTGTTGTCACTAGCGCCGCTCGTTTCGCAGCCTCGAGCTTTTGATCGCTCAAGACAGCAAGTACAGGCGGGGGAAGGTAGCTGTGTAAATGTTAGCATATACTCACCTAAATCAAGTAAATGCAACTTACATTCGATACCCCCACCACGAACACTGTAGTGAGATGTTGTCAGGGCTAGGCCGCCAGACTCGAACTTCTTTGACTTTCGGTTGTGTGGGCTCGGCCTTGACCTCTATCGCCTCGGCCTCGTCTACTTTTGCTTCTTCGGATTTTTTCTTCTTTCCGAACATACCATCCATACCCATACGATCAACGAGACTTGCGAATTTCGACGAATGAGGTTTCCCATCTTCTGAATCCGACTCATGCTCCTCGACTGCTCGCATCTCTGAATGCGCGACTTCAACCTTCGAGTCTTCAGTGATAAACAATGGAGCGCTGAACATCACGGTCCCCTCGTCGCCATCACGTTCGCCCCGCTTCGGTCGCCCGGGAGTCAAGCGATCAAGAACGCTCCAAACGCTACCTCGAGACCGTGAATTTTGGTTCATGGCTGAGGCAGAAGAAAGGAGTCGGAGCACTTCGGTATCGGCAGCTTGATCTTTGTTCGAGGCGGGCACTTTGCCCTGCGCATTGGCAGACTGGGACGAAGCAGCGGTGGCCTTGGCATCGTCGTCGTGTTCAACATGCGGAGCACCTTCAAAAGGGTTCATAGACGTAAACATAGCGTGAATGAAGCGGGCGAGAGTGTCGCCGGATTCGGGGGCTGGAGCGTCTACGTCGTCGGATTTGGCAGCCAAGTTCGTGACGGGTTTTTGTAACGAAGAGTTGGAGGCATGGGCAGCATCGTCGTCGTCGCTATCCTCGTCCCACCCGACTTTGTCGGTTTGCGGATCGATGCCCGCAGCGCGTGCCAGCGTGACGTCCTGCATGGCCGCCTTCCAGCGTGCGTTCTTCTCCCTCTGCTCCGCGCGAGCCATCTTGCGCATTAGCCTGGCCACCTTAGCCATCTGTTTCGCGTACTGCTCATCGAGGTCCTTCGCGCTCGCGTGCAATTTCTGCCGCCTAGTAGACCCACTGCTAGACCCATTCCGACTGTGTTCCCCGGTCGGCTCCCCCTTCGTGGTTGAGCGTCGAATAGCAGAGGGCCGCGAGGGTTCGATTAGCGGCGGAGGAGATGTTCGAGTGCGAATAGGATCGGGCCGGGTGGGGTCAGACGTGGGTGGGGTCGATGTAGAAGTAGCCTCTGGGGTAAAGAGTTGTCCGAGGGTGTTGGCCCACGTCTGGTTTGCGTCGGCGGGGGCCGAAGGTTGGTTCTCCTGCGCTGGTTGATCGACTTCTTTCTCTTTCTGGTCTGGGGGCTGTAGAAGCATCGTGTAGCCTAAGGCGAGGAGCGCAGCCATATTTACGAGGCAATTGAACTAAAGGCCAAAGGCGAGGGCGAGAGGGGTCCCAGAAGGGTAGAGGGCGGGTGTGTGCGACCCCTGAAGTTCAGGACTAGGTTGATTTATACGCATAGTACACGCTGGTTACATGCCTTCAGCACGTGTGGGGGCTCTCCATAACAATAGCCACGTGACGGAAATTAGGGGCACTGCAAAGGAATCTAGACGGGAGCCTGATGGGAGCCTCGAGGATCTCAGTGCGGTGCTGAGATACGGCTAAACGCCAATAATCACTCACCATACACAATAATATCAGGGTAGGTTTAGGGCATGGTGGGTGTGGTTAACTAAGGAAAAGGCCGCGTAGTCGGGTAGCTTCTGCCTCCATATCTTCTATAGTACGGGGAGTGCGACCTTCATCGTCAACCTTTATGGGTTCAGGTACCTTTGCCCCTTCGGCTACCGATTTCAGTTGATGGGGTAGCCTCCCCTCGGCCTCCTCAAGGATGGGGTACACTTGATCGTTTTCCCCTCCAAAGTCCGTAAAACGGCGAGGGAGGATATGGACATGGACATGAAAAACGGATTGACCCGCTGCCGGGCCATCCTGAGGCATTCGTCTTCAATATTAAACACAAGAGCGATTTAAGGCATAAAACTTACCTGACAAGCAACCGTCAATGCCTCCGCCTTGTACTCTTTCTGAACGACATTCCCAACTTGCTGGACAGTGCAAAACAAGTCCGCTATTTCTTGGGGGTTGAGATCGCTCAGGCGCGGTGCGACTCTCTTGGGAACGACTAAAACATCTGAGAATACGCGATATATAAGTGACAATAGGAACGCGTATGGGAGCCACGTACGTCCTGGTACGATAGGCTTAAGATTTACAATTCCAAAGCTTAATGCGCTTTCCACAAAAACCTGGCGAGTAACATTAAAAGTGGAGAAGAGCAACTGGCTCATCGGTCAAAAATATTATCGAGGATCCGAGTGTTGGAGACGAGAGTGGCTGGCGCTTCATGTCCGGTTGCATACCCCGTGATCATGGGCGTGGGCGTCTGAATAAGTAAATTTATTACTCACTCTGAAATCAACCTTTCTTCAACGCACTAGTATATGCAGTATTTGAGACACAAATAACATCCGTATTTGAGAATTGCTAATGCTATTATTGAATGACAAAAGTAACTTCAGCAAGATGCAAGCCCCAGCTTCAACATAGTGTTCCCAGCCTGAGATAAAGTTAAACTCGGAAGAAACTATTCCTAACGGGTTATGCTTACCTGCAAAGCGTAGTAATCACCGTATATAAGGCCAGTGTTCTTGTTCCCTTGAGGGTTGTTCGATGTGCCATTGCTGAGAATGCTGTCCCACGACGGCTTGAACGCAAAGTTGAAGTTGTCGGTCAACAACTGAGTTTTTAAAGGCGGGATCAACAGCAGCTCCACAGAACCCTCTCAAAAAGAGCTACCTTTACAGCACGCTGATTGTAGTAATTTGCGCCAGTACTGTTGCCGATCTAAGTTGGAAGGGGTTTCGTGAGTGAGGTATAACAAATAAAAGCGAATTACTCACATGTGTTTCAGCGGCGGATAGAATGAACAAGCCTTGGGCAGCAATTGTCGCGGCAGATGTATCTGCGGGGAGGTTCGATGCCGGGGCATCAAAATCCCTGCAACGCTTTTTACTGAGAAACTTGATACTGACACTATAAAGAATTGGTCTCACCACGGAGGAACGCCGTTCGTTGGGAGACGAGAAAGGAAGACTTTCGCCATTCTCCGCGAGGTTTCCAGGTACTGAGACTGGGTAGTCAAATTATACACTAACAAACAAATGTGAGCTCTCGCTAGATCGACGCTTCGATGGGTACGTACTCTTTGCGAATCCATATATGCCCCATGCTTGACCTGCACGCGCAACTTCAGACAAGCTCAATTTCACAATGAGCTAGGTGCCTACCTCTCGTCCATGTGCTATATGAAACCAGTAAGCGAAGGGCAGCAAAAACGTTTGGGGTACGCACCTGTTATCGGCGTAACCTTGCGCGGTATACCGACTGATGACAGCACCAGTGTTTTGATTATAGGAAACAACATGGTAAGAAGAACCTTCAAACGCCCATGTTAGCGCGTTTAGTTTGGAGTCGAAGCGCGTACTTACCATCGGGGCGGATATGGTTGGTAATGGTTTTGTTTGCATGGCTGATAGCAATATCGATCAACGTATGATTTCCGGTCAGCTCGGCCGCTTTGAACAACAACTGCAACCAAACATCAGACCCGGCCGTGTGAGAGAATGTCTTCGCTTACCTCAAGATTCATCATATTATCCATTATGACCAAGAAACTAGGCGCAGTGCTATCCCAGCTGCGAGTGCACCCAACCACACTACTATAGCGATTAGCCAGAATCTTAGCGAAATTCTTGACGCCGGTAATAGCGCTCGCGTTGGTTGGGTTCCTGTTCGTCCGTTTGTCAATATCTTCATCTCAGATGCGTAGATTGGATAGCATCTCGACTTACACTTTAAGCTCCTCAAGATATGGGAGAGCCAAAAACCCCTGGTCGTGCCCCTGACCATTGCCCGCCTGGAGGGAGACGAGTGAATCGCTAATAGATGATGGATTAGTACGAGTAGAACTCCGTCATACAGCACCTATACCTCCAATGTCTCCCGTAAGTAAGCCAATCAACGGAAGTGAGGTTCTTGTTGTTGGGGCACAGGCTCTTGCGCTCGTTCAGGAGGTAGAACGTCCCCGGAAGGAACCCACTCGTCCACCAATCGGCGCCGGTCCAACTCCACACACCACTCGCAGCCGTAACATGTGGGTACTGCGCAGACTTGTAAGCCGCGCCAACGCGGTCATATTTCTGGGCTATGTAGGGAGAGAAGATGGTGTCCGCATAAGTTTGAGCGAACGAGGCGTGGAATAAAGTAACACCCGAGAGTAGGGAAAGGAAACGCATCCCGAAGGCGTAGATACGTAGAATGTGGTCCATGCCGCACTCTTTATATATTGTTGCGGTGGGGTCGGACCGTGTTCAATAGATAGAGGCATCCGAGATCGCATGTGTCCACCACGTGTCTTCCACTAGCGCTTCGAAGTTCGCGCTTGCTGCAAGAAGAACGGGGTTAGATTCCCAATACGCATACATATGCGAATAGAAGACTCGGCATCTGGGCGAACTGCGCCTCACCTCCATGCAGCATTGGAATCACCGCCTCCTAACATTTGTTGTCCCGCCCAACTCGGCAAATGCGGTCATTCAGGAGAATATAAGGGCGCGACAAGCTCAACGAAAAATCTCATCTTAGCACGTAGTCGATATATCGATGCAAAGTAGCTGCTACCTGGAGGGTACCGACTTCCTAATGACCCCACTGGCCAACGGGTTACTGATGGGCCCTAGAGAGTGTACCGGACGTTGCGATCAAAAAGTTGTTATTTCTCGAATAGGCACATTGACCAAAGCGGGGAATCAGAGTGTGCGCCTGGCTGGTAACTCTTGCTCCAATATACTGTGTACAGTGCCTGAGTTCTCTCGACATTGGTTTGCGCGATTATACGCAGCCCCTACGTTGGTACCGGCCTCCTCCACATCCAGAGAACGAATCGTAGCCACACTGAGCTTGTCAGCTGGGAGTGTAAGAGGAAGGGAGCCGACTCCCGATTGGCGAAGGATTGAGTGGAGTTCCATTAAGCTTGATTTGAGCTGTACAATATTTGCTGAAGAAGTTGTTAGTCGGTCGGCCTGAGTTTTCGTTCTATTAACCGACTAACTCGCGATTTGTGCAGGTGGCGTGTCTAGTTCATACGACCTTGCGCTAGATAATTGAAATCAGGTAAATTCGAGACGAAGAAACAGCGCTGGCCCAACTCACAGATCATGTAAAATCGCTCTAGCGAGCTCTTGAACACGGGGTATAAATGTGCTCACTACAAGCGAAGTGTTGTCCTTGAATTCATCGGCGGGAGATACAACGGGAACCGTTATTCCGGGGAGACCAGAGCCAGACAAATCGATTGACGTGCTGTCTAACAACGTAGTAGCAGGGCTCGAGGTATGAAATGTCGCTTGTGAGCTCAAAGTAGGCAACCCAGACATGTTGGACAGCCTTGCTTGGTCGGTTGGCAGAGAAGACAGTGCGTTTAATGCCCTATTCGAGAGCTCGAATGTAAACGACCCGGCGAGCCCAGATGTTGAGCCCCTGCTAGTGGTAGACGAGGATCCCAAATTCATAGGCGCGCGTAAACTTATAATAAGGAGATTTCCCGATCTGTCTAGACGCAAAGTTCAAACCTTGAGGAACCACAAGTCAAGATACGAACGAAATTGGGGAGAAACACAGATATCCGCCGCTTCTTGGTAGGACCTAATCGCCGCACAGTGTCACACGAAGTGAATCCAAAGACACCGCCCCAGAATTAAACCCGCAAGCGACTGCCCTACGGTAAGTTGTGCAAATGCTGTTGTCAGGCAGGAGGAGAATTAGCTCACTCGCCTGTTGCCTGAAGTTGCCTGGAACTGATGCCTGGGGTTGCCAAGCCAAACAAAACATTTGATTTACCAAGTTTATATCCGACACAAAACTGCGCCTCACACAAATGCCGGTTCCTCCAGAGAAACCATCGGCACCTGCTCGCAATGTGACCGAGTTTCTCGCTTGGGCGTCCAAAAACGAAGTGTTCATACATCCGTCCCTAGATTTCGTTCCGAGTGAGCACATTAACTAGTTTCGCGCTGCGTATAACAATCAACTGGTTATCTCTAGCTCAAGGAGGCCACAATGTCTACGCTAGATCGGACATTCCCGCGGACACGCGAGTCCTGTCCTGCCCTTTTGAAGTAGCGATCACGGCACCCCAGTCTAAAAGCGCGATCGTGGAACTATTTCAAGGGATTCCAATTAACGCTATGTCGACGCTCGACAAATGGAGTGAACGCCAGCTTGTATGCGTGTATTTAGTTCTGCATCGTATCTGGGGGGAGACCAAGCACAGGTAAGAGTCCCTATGTCCGATGAGCAGCTATGGTCAGATAACCCCTCAAAAACAGACCTTTGCCCCCAGCGTGTCGGCATGAACCATATCTAAACATGCTTCCAGCGCCGGCCGAGCTTTTGACGCCACTTTATTTTACCGAGGACGAGTTGGGTCTACTAGAAGGCTCGAATCTCCACCCAGCCACTTTGAAAAGGCGTCAAGAATGGCGGGTAGAGTGGAGCTTCTGTACTGAAGGACTGTCGTCCATTGATCCAATCCTGGCCCCTGCGTTCACCTGGCAAGTGGATAAATGTGTTGCTAGTCCGTTATCTGACAACACCCCTTTATAATTAGGGAACATTACTTGGCTGCTTCCACCTACTTGTCATCTCGAGCCTTCCCGTCGACGCTCCTATCAGAGTCTCCTACTAACGCCTCTCCTGAAAGCTCGCACGCGGTACTGCTTCCTGGAATTGACAGCTTAAACCACCGCCGTGCTATGCCTGTCTCATGGGTTGCTACTATAGCAAACAACTCTCGAGATACTGCTAGCAACATATCTCATTCTGACGCTAGGCTGGATTTGCTATTGCACGAGCCAGTACTGGTTGGTACAGAGTGTTTCAACAACTATGGTCCCAAACCGAACTCGGAGCTGATACTTGGCTACGGTTTTGCTCTGCCTTCCAACCCCGACGACACGATTCTCCTATCGCTAGCTGCATCGAATTCCACTCAAGCCAATATGGTGGAGATAGGGAGAGACGCAAAAAATGCGACGGATCTATGGGACCTAGTTGTTTCAAAACTGGCACAATTATATGAGCCGGACGAGGATGGCGGACAAAGTTCCTCTGGGGAACCATCATGGGAGTTAGAGCTCGAAGCAGCTGAGACAATCATAGATCTTACCGAAAATAAGCTCGCGCGCCTGCCGGATTTGGCGAATAGACCCGCTGGTGTGAGGCAGTCGGTGGTTGATATGATCGAATGCTATCTTGAAGGTATGTTTGCTAGGTCTTAGTCAGAACCATTGCTAATAAGATATATGCTTAGGCCAGAGAGCAATTCTGGCGGGCTTGGTTCAATGGGCCCAATCGAAACGCTTTGCAGCGCTGGATAGGGCAAAGGCGGAAGGCGTCGAGCTTATTTCAGACGACGACATCGGCCAGGAATCAAGTGAATAATAGCGTCTGAAAGTCTAGGTCGCTCGACAGGAAGATATAAATACATAAATAGCTCAAACTACATGATCGTGAATTAAGTTGGAGTTTCCTTGGCTAAATCCCACTCCTTCGTCGCCCCCCGCTTCTTGTATTTCATGTCCATTAATCCCACATCGCTTATCGGGGGTGTAACGGCTGGAGATACCACCAAACTACTACCCTTCGCCTTGGCCCGCTTCTTGTCGAACTTATTCTTCTCTTTATCAACTCTCTCCCGTCTTTTCCTTTCTTCTCTATCTGCAGCACGCAGTTGCACGAGTTCCAACATCCCCTCCCATCCTTCCCACTGAGGTCCATCTAGCATGCCTGCCTTGCCTACGCTTGGCTGTGCTACGTCGAGGCGGGGGTCGTATGAAGAGGAGAAGTATTTATCCATCTTGGACGAATATGAGGGCGTGGGATCCGCTGGGTATTCAGGGGAGGGAGATCGAGATGTAAGGTCGTTTGAAGA
The DNA here is from genome assembly GCA_025200755.1 of Ceratobasidium sp. C01. Classification (NCBI taxonomy): domain Eukaryota; kingdom Fungi; phylum Basidiomycota; class Agaricomycetes; order Cantharellales; family Ceratobasidiaceae; genus Ceratobasidium; species Ceratobasidium sp. C01. Next base: position 21,117 of record JANWGL010001069.1, read on the forward strand.
AGTTTGCTGTTCCGGCTTTGAAGAAAGTGGGGTATTGTCTCCGTCGGTATGATCGCTGTCGGGGGGCGCTCTCCCCTTTCCCTTACTACTCCGAGTGGTTTCCGGATCGGGGCGGTCGTGCTTTGAACGCTTCGAGGATTCTTTATGCTCCGAACGCCGCCTTCTCGAATGATCATCATCGCGAGACGGGCTTTCTTCCCGCCGTCGTTTGTGGTCGCTCCGACGTGCTTCTCTACGAGACGATTTGTGGCTCCGTCGCGGGCTCGAGTCTCGCCTTGGACTACGACTCCGACTTCGGCGTCGCGGGCTTTGGCTTCTTCGAGGACTCGTAGCCCTTCGTCGCGGACTTCGACTCCTACGACGTGATCGTTCGCCTCCTCGGTCCCCATCATAATCCCTCTCCCTCCAAGATAATCCTGAATCACTTCGCCCTCCGCCCATTAGCCTCTGTACGCGCCTGCGATCCTCGGCAGCTTCCTCAGCTCTCCGGCGCCTATCCTGCGCTTCCTCTCGTCTCCGCCTTTCCTTGATTTGTTCGGCGGACTCAGCCTGGGCTTGAAGTATGATTCTGTTGTGGTCGCTGACGTTTTTAACGAGAGAGTTGATAAAGCGCTTATTAGCTTTAGGAAGGTTATTCTCTGGACTAATGTGGCAATTAGCGTAGTTGACGAGGCGCGACAACTCGGTACTTACAGTCCGGTGTGAGGAAGATATGCCTTTATGCCTTCCTTTGCGTAACTCACGGCTTTCGCCTTCGCCTCTTTAACGATAAGGTCCGCAACGTGCCGCTCCAAGTCTTCATCCTTCACAGTTGGAGCAACAGACGATCCCATTGAGGCTCTAACCAAAGACGAGACCACCGTATTCAATGAAGAGCCAGAAGCCATAGTGTCAATCAAGATTAGAGGACCAAATTCTATTGTCCTAGTGGGGCGGCTAGTATTCGAAACTTGTAGATGTGGCCGTCGTGGTCAGGATTCACCAGGCAGGCCTCAGTCACGTGCCTTTTGGGAACGCCTTGCAGTCACCACACTGTGCACTTCACCACGCTCACTTCCACTGGGTTCTGGGTCAAGCTACATATATCTGCCGCTCTTAGGCAGCCGTACCAAACAATCCTACGACCCACGCCCATCCGCCCATAACCGCTTTAATTGTCCCCGATGCCTCTGTGGAGTAGCAAGTTGAAGATGTCCTCAAACTTCAGTAAATCCAACGTAGCCCTGGCCCCTGAAGCTCGAGGCTCCCCCGTATATTTCGACCCGTCCTCGAAGGCTCACGGTACCAGCAGTGAGCTGAATTTGGATCAACCACCGAAACCCCGGGGTTTGAAATCACAACCTTCGCGTATGTTTGTTTCTACCCCACATTACTTACTCAGTCTTATATCAGAGCAGGTCTCAACCGAAGCACGAAACCTCCCTCTAGTGCTTCCACTGAGTCCTTTCATACGGCTGACCAGGCGTCCGATGAATCACAAACGCGCACTGAAGATGTAACCCTATCTACACCGTCGGAGAAAGAAGACGCAAAGACGTTCGCGGACCGAGCATGGAATGAAGATGCAACCTTTATAGAGCGAGAGAAACTTGTTGAATGGTTGGGATCTCCGTGAGTTCGGGGGTGCGATTTATCACTGAGACCATGTAGCAAACTTACTCAGGGTACTTCTACAACCAGAACGGAGATTAGGCAGCAAACCCTAACACATTATGTTGCACATTTTGAGTTTTCTGGGATTACGATAGACCAGGCAATACGGTAAGTCTTAAAACTATTGCCTTACTTTACTTCAAAACTAACGTTAACCTAAGGCAATTGTGCGACAAACTGTATATCAAGGGCGAGACGCAACAAATAGACAGGATCCTGCATGCCTTCAGTGAACACTATATGTCCCAGAACCCTGTTACCCTCTGGAAGCATGCAGGTTCGTTATGGGCATGGAAGTCTGGCTTACGCTGACGCGCCTTGCCTTGAGAATAGATATTGTACATGTTGTAACTTTCGCCATCATTCTTCTGAATACCGACCTTCAAGCGCCAGAGCTCGGTGCCCACATGACGAATTCTCAATTTGTCGAAAACACCATCAAACCCATCCGGGAGCAGATGCCTGAGCATATGAGCCTGAACAGCCCAGTGCTAAATGAGCTCCCGCCATTTGAACCCCTTTCCAATATCGAAGAACTTCCTCAACCACAGTCACCCATCTCGCCCACACCACAGTCACCTACTACTCCCACATTGACGAGAACATCCTCTCCCCCAAATGCCGAACGACGGGCGGCACAAAACCGCACACGGCTCAGTAGTGTTGGGAGTGGTTATCTTGGTAGAGACAGCTGGGTTCTTGAACTAAGCTCTTATGATACTGGTGGGGATGTTCCAGACCCCGCTATACTCGAGGAGCGTTGGATGTCCGATGTTACCCGTGAACTTACTGTGCGTAATAATCCAGCTCGCCATTGAGGAATCTAATTCACTTTAATTATAGGCCATCTACAATCGCATTCGATCGAATCCAATCCTCCAGTCCCGACAGGACGATCCTCCAATGTCCCCCCAAACCAAGGCTGGCATACTAAAACGTGGAAGCGTTAAAATTTATCACTCGCTCCGAGGAGAAAGCCCATATGCTCAACCTGCGCAGTCAGCGTCGGGTGCAAGTTTTGTGTCCGCAATCGGCCAGGTAGGTTGTTCGATATACTAGTGGTCGTTACTAACTCGCCAAGTAGCGCATGTCATCCTCTATGACCTCGCTCCCGCACTTTTTCGGTATTAGTTCCAACCAATCCCTACAATCGTCCACCAACACGGAGCCGCCCAAGTCCACCGATTCGAAATGGGCCAAGTCTGGACAGTTAACGTGGAAGTCAATGAAGTCCAGTACTGGCCCCGGCCGGGTTGCCAAACCCAAGAGGTTTTTAAACGTCTTCGCTTCCGTAGGAGGTGTAACTCTTGAGCTGAACGGACCCGCCCCACCCGGAAATCATGTGAGATTTTGAGCTTCTTGCGCACCGAGTCCCACTAAATAATGTATAGCCAGGAACGGGCCGTCGAGTAGGTACTTTATCCCTCCTACACACACTAGCTGTAGAAATGCCCGCTCCGAGGGGTTCGAAAGCTCGCAGCTTCAGCCTCACTCTTACTTCTGGCGAGACACATATTTTCGATATCCAAACAACGCCCCCAGCTGGGTCCTCCTCCCTTTTCAGGGCTAAATCCAAACCGACCATAGACGCAGATGCTGAGGTCGTGGCTTGGGTACTCGCGTGCAACTATTACGCAGCACGGTATAGCCGCGCGCCATTACCTGATGGTGTGTCGAACATCGAATACGGGTGGAACGGCGCCACAGTTAGCGAAGATGACCAGAGCAGCATCAACGGGCGAGGGCGCATTACACCCATCGACGATTGGGTCACTCCCACTATGCCGCCGATGGAATCCGAGGCAGACGCGGAAGGTCAACTCGCCGCTTGGGACCGACAGGTAGAAGCTTGCAAAGCTGAATTTGCCGAACATGGCGAGATGAGAGGACGAATGATGAGTCTTGTGAGTGATCGGATTTCGCATTCTCCTGAACGTGAAGATTTCTTAACATAATTCAGTATCGACATGGGAGCGCTCAGGCTCAAAAGGCGCTCGGTAACTGGGAAAGGAAGGCCCAGTATCTTCTCACAGAAATCGTCAAGTACGAAACATATGCGGAGGTGCTAAAAAGCACAGAATTGGCGCTCCAAGAATAGGAATAAATCGTATATATGTATCTTTAGTAACACCTTATGTTTGCGTGTAGTGGATGCGGGTCATAGTACTACACAATCTATATGTTCAAACCTTTGTATATACCCTATTTAAAACAAGTCAGTTTATGTTTCAATGGACACACGACGGGGGAGAAGAAGATGGCTCAGCATAAATAGGTTATCGTCAATTAAGACAAAGGCCCAATCAGGCTCATTAAATCAGTTTGGGTAAATCATCGAGGATATTATTGTATGTGGATAACAAAATTTGGGAAAAACAAAGATAGATTAGAAACTCACGTCAAAAAACCCTCCCGCATACATGAGATAAAGAACAAAGATATGTATCAGTGCAAGTCGACATGCCACTCTCTGAAGGCGTCAGCAGTAACATTTCCTAAGCCTGACGATGATATAGGAAGAGTAAGGCCATTGGCCGTTGGCACTGCAAGACGAAGAGGTTGTCGTCTAGCAGCGTGGCATTCTCGTCCATGAGGAATCTCGTCCTCAGGGACCGGTTTATATACTACCAGAAATTTTGCGCACGGACCATCGGTAACGGAACCAAACCCTACGCAAATACATATACAAACAGAGACGTTTGACTTATTTAGCGGTTGTATGCGGTTGTCGCAAATACTTGATCGAGGTCTACTGCGATCATAAGGGCATAGCTTTACCATAATATTTGAAGTCTTTAACTACATTCATTTATCTCTAGCGAGCTGTGGCCCCAGTAAAATCAAGCACCCTTTCAGCCTTGAACACGTTTTGCGCTGAGGGGGGCAAATGAGAAACTCCCCGCTGTTGTATAGGATCGCTAATATAAATTCGGTTGTTTGTAGCGCCATGTAGCTGGATCTTCCTCTCTTGTCCACTCCGAGGGAATTCATCGGCGTGCATTACCGCTTCAACTGGTAGCCATTTTGCCGGCAACGATAAAAATGAAATCAACATGTGGTCCCTATATATCTAACATGAGAATTTGAGTCATTAGCTACTGAGCTAGCTCGAAGCTTGCTTGTATTGTGCTTACATCCAAGACGAAACCAAGAACCCAGCGTCTCGTTGAACACGTCCCATCATCAGTAGGATTTATATTGGCAAAGACACTATCTTTAAGCTAAGTAGAAGGTGAGGCGGCGATAGAAACAAATGGCTCTCAAGACGTACCTACTTGAAAAGGTATTATTGTTGTAGTTTTTGGTGGTTTCATAGCTACAAAGTTGAACACCGCGGACCTGCTTTGTAGACCCTCGTCCCGTTATCTTTGCTTGGCTCGGGTACGAAATCGACGATAGGGTGGGGCAGTCGCGAATATGCTGACGCGGGAGCACCATGCTTTATATAAACTTTAAATAAAGTGAGTGGACCCAGACTCGAGGCAAGCTGTTGTGTCAGATATCTCCGGGGTGATGGAGGTGCGCGGTTAGCTCTCACGGTGGTCTAATTGACTGAGCCTGGGCCTGAAATAGGGGTTTAAGGGGGCCGGCGTTCTTTGGGTCGACGCAATACTTATTGTAGGGTGTAGTATATTCATGTTGTACGCTTACTGTACAATGATCGATTCTGATCTACAGCGCTCCTAAAACTCGCACTTCTAGGGCACGATCTCGGCCTCCGGAGTTTCGCTCGCGGCGGCGGTCTCGAGTAGCCCTAGCTCAGCTAGCCAATTCTCCCAATGTCTCTCAACGTCCTCCAGTGAGATAATAGCTTCTGTTTTAGCTGGGGCCCAGTCCCGAAAAGACTTCGCAAATATGCCTTCCACAATTCCTGCTCGAACAAACAGGGACAACGAACGGGTGATGGCCAGACCAGCACCAGCCAATATCGCGCGGTTCTGCTCGTCTTCACCATCGATGCTCGTGCGACGAGCTTTGGTTTTCTCCGAGGCCACTACGTCCTTGGCGTATGTGAGTAAGGCTGCGCTAGAGTTTGCGATACTCTTGCAGTGGAGTTCATATACGTGGGGAAGAATGTTGGCTGGAGATAAAAGGCGAAGTTGGTTGAGAGCAGTGACATGAGCATTGGCCAGTAATGCGATAGGAGGATATGCCGATAGTAAGGGAGGTGGAAGGTGAACACTTGAAGAGGGCTGTTTCGGAGCCATTGGTGGATTGCCCGCCTGCTCTGGAGTAACAAGCCACAGGGAAGGAAGTTTGTGGGATCGTTGCATTGTCTGAAGCCTGTTAAAAAAGGCTGCATCTCCTTCATCCAGGATCTTGCTAACACCTTTTAGCACGGCCTGCTCGAAGAGCTTTGGCAACATAGGTCGGAAGTCGAGACCAATGCGAGCGAAGGCTGACCCGCAGTACGAAAGTTGCGAGAGGAGAGTGTTTAACGCCGAGGAATCTGAGATATGAGGAAGTGTAAAGCTCAGAACACCGTGTAACATTTGAAGAACGTGGCGTGTGAGTTCTCCTAATAGATGGTTATGGGATTCTAGAAGTGATGCGTGGGCTGATTTGGAGGTTTCAGAGGGGGGTCGTTCGAGGAAGATTGTTGAGAATTGGGTCACAATCTCATGGAGGCCCTCTCGGAAAACGTCGATATAGCGTTTGAGGTATCTCGGCGCGTCCTCAAATTGATCCGCGCCTTCTCTTTCGATGGCCGATATGGACGTGTTGAGGTTGGCGATTCGGCCGGTAAGGAAGGCTAAAGCGAGCTCGCTTTCATCAAGGGCCTTCATACGGCGAAGTAGATTTGTTGTTTTAACTAATGCTGGAAGTTTGACGGGTTCTCTGAGAGAGGTTAAAAGGCTCGCGCGGATAGCGCGAACGCAAATTTCGGCTTCAGCAGCTACGTCGCAGATAGCCTGTATGTCTGAGAATCGTATTGCGAGAGTAGACGCGTGTGCTGCCAGATCAAGCGCCTCGGCATAGTGTCCGTTACGAGCACAAGTATCGATGAGCTGAGGGATTGTTAAGACGTCGAGTAGTTTGTCATGTTGCTCGAGCACAAGCGATGCACGACTACGCGATAGCTGTATCTCTCGAGTGGACGCAGCAAACGTACGGCATTGAGACTCGAGGTCAGGTAGGGCCGTAAGCAGAGTTTCAAGAGATCCATCCAAAGCAGTGAAAGAGGTTGTTAAATCGCGGGTCGTAGAGTGGACCGTTAGAAATGTGCCATGCTGGTCATGGCAAAGATTCGTAAGTTCGGTCCTCAGTTGTGAAGCTTCAGAAGCTAGAGCTGACGGTTCTAATCGAATGGATGTTAAATCCAAGGCAGATAAGTGTTTTAGATAAGATTGAGCCACATGTTGAGACAAGTCTTTCCCAGTAACCTGGAACAGAAGGTCGGGCAAAGTGTCAAAGGCAGCGGCCGAGTTCTGGATTGTGGAATTTGCGGAAACAGGTGCGGATTGCACCTTGGAGGTCATATTTCTTCAATACCGACAATTTTGAAGCTTCTAAGAGATAGTTCCATGTTTTAGATTGTAACTGTAAGTATTATCTTGAACATACCTTGTTACGGCTATTGCCGGGGTCAAGTGTGTGCTGGTGGTATATAGGGAAGTGAAGATACCTGAGTCCCGGGCGAAACCCCTTGAGAGTTCGAAGCCTGCCGTGAACAACATCTAATTACCTCAGGTTTCTCACCTTACCAAACGCCATTACAACAGAAGATCGCACGCAGTTCACGTCGTTCAACATGGTAAGCAGGCTCGAGAGAGGGGTGATATTGAGTCTAAACGAGCCCCTCCATGCAGTCGTCTGATTGGGAAGTTCGCATGTCCAATTCGAGGAAGGTTCATTACTTCTTCAACACTTCAACCAAGGAGTCAAAATGGGAGGCCCCAGAGGGGTTGACGGAGGAACAAATCCGAGCACTCCCAGGCGCGGCTGAATACCTGGGCGGAGGTTCCGATGCAGCAGGCGCACCTCCGGGGCAGATGCGTGCCAGTCACTTGCTCGTTAAGCACAGTGGCAGTCGTCGCCCATCGAGTTGGAAGGAGGTAAGAAACTGTTCATAAAGTGATGAACTTCATTTTGAAGAAACAACAGGCCAACATCACGCGATCTAAAGCCGAGGCAATTGCCATTCTAAAGGGATATGCCGCAGAGATTGGCGATGACCGAGACAAGTTTGCCAGTCTCGCCGGACAACATTCTGACTGTTCCTCGTACAAATCGGGCGGCGACTTGGGCTGGTTTGGTAAAGGGCAGATGCAGCGGCCGTTCGAGGAAGGGGTGCTTTCGCTTCAGGTTGGTGAGATTAGCGATGTAGTGGAGACAGATTCTGGAGTTCATCTTATCATGCGCACGGGATGAAAACGAACTCAACGTAGAAGATAATGTTCTTGAGTACTCTAACGATGAAATCAATGTCATTGAAGTTGTTATATGCCTGGTCCTACCCGCAGGACGTTGGTTTGGCGTGGTTACGGATGGTTGGTTCTGTATATGATTCAATGAACATTGATTGGCAATTATTCTACTTTGTTGAAATCAACGTCTTTGTCATGACAGTGTTCAAAACGTTTTCCATTGCCTTATAATAAGCACTTGTTCACTTGTGTGACGTCAACTAATAAGCTTTAACTCTCCCCGACTTTCATTGGCGACTTCTATTTCACGGTAAGGTAACTTATTTTGCAATGTGATCTCTTCTATGAGCTCACCCATTCGGTATCCCATCTATCCACGCTTTTGTATCACCAAGATGATCTCAGGATCCTATAGCACATTATCTCGAATAATTGGCCAAGCCTTTCATTCTGGTGACTCGGAGAAATCTCCGGTATCGCCTGAGGCCGCGACTTCAGCTCCAGAGCTGCCGAATGTGCCAAACCAAACCATGTTGACTTCGACGCTGGGTAAGTTATCGTATGTGAACGAACCGTTTTACACAGATACCTAATATTAGGGACACTTTTTCTCGCTTTTGTGTAGCCTTGGCAGGAGGGGTTGATATTAGAGTAACAAAGCTTCTGAGTGAGTCATAATAATTCGTCTATATGACGCGACAAAATGATCTTTGCTTTTGAACAATAGTTCACCCGATAAAGGTTGGTCGTGATACATAAATACTTTTTAAGATACTAATAAGCCCATAGAGCTGCCGCGGTATCTCGGTATCTGAATCACGCTTCACGCCCGAAGGTCTATTAGTCAGTAATATTTATTATTATTATTAGCGTACTACTGGCAGTTACTAAGTTTCGCGTCCTTAGTATGATAGACAATATGTGATCTTAGATGCCGTAACCTACAAGTTCATTACAGCGAGACAGATCCCCAAGGTGCGGGTATGAACTCTCAGCTTGTTAGGCGTAGGGCTCACCCTGGATAGATGGTGCTCGTCGAGACTGCGGTTGAAGCAGGGGAGGTCCCACTTCTTCGTGTTTCGTTCCCCCAGAGCTCCGGCTTATGTTCATTTACGACGCCTTTGTCGCCTAGTCCATCGGTCTTGGAAAATTGGGAGCTGTGGGTACATCCCCCCGCTGTATGCTGTGTCATTGATGCTTTTTTCTAGTTTATCAGACATCGATATTTGGGAAGACAAGGGCCTTGACGCTTATGTAGCGCAATCATCAACACCTGACGATCCTTCTAGCTCTCCTTCAGCGCTGCTGTCTTCCTTTCTAGGTCGTGAAGTTCTTCTCGTTCTAAAAGGCCCCGAGCGCAGGATGGCCGCCCCTACTTCGACGCATCCGGATCTCGCAGTGGAAGTACGTTTTCAGGACGGATATCCACTTCTTTTGGCGACAACTGAAAGCCTGGCCGCCGTTCAAGAGAAAGTGCGACTAAGCGCAAACGGCGTAGCTGGTTGGAAGGTCGGAGGTATCACTTCAAGATGGCAGACCGAGGAACTTGTAATGGAGAGGTTAGCTGCTCCTCGGATTACAGTGAACACGAGATTGATATCTTGTTAGGTTTCGTCCAAATATTGTTTTATCTGGATCGCCGGCTCCCTTTGATGAAGATTATTGGGGAAACGTAACGATTGGCGATGAAGATACAGGAGGCGGCGTTGTCTCAGTGGTCAAACGCTGCGGTCGTTGTTTGGTGGGTGTTTGCCGACTGGAAGGCTGTTATGAGCTGATCTCGGCCCCGTGATAGCTCCCTAATGTCGACACCATGACGGGTACCCGGGACAATGCCGTTCCTTTCAAGGCATGGCGTTTGATATGAGGAGCAAGCTCTTGCACTAACACTTAGGACCAGGTTATCACCAAATTCCGACGGGTGGATCCCGAGACTGGAAGCACGGCATGTTTCGGTGTCAATGCAGTTGCGCAGGGATCTGGTGTCTTCAGGGTGGGCGATCGCCTCAAAGTTCTCAGCGTTTTAGAACGGGAGACGATTCAGGTTGGGGAGATTCCAGGTGTCTCGTACTCCAATTCTTTTTAGAGTGTTCTACGATATTAGCTTTTGAGGTTTGTTAGTAATGCACTGTGTGATTTTGCCAGATTTGGGTCTGAGTCACGTGCATAAGCCTTTGCACGCGAGACGCGTCGCCAAGGCTTGTAGCGAACCGCTCGAGACCTTACATTTTCCCTTCAAACGAAACGCGTTACTTCGAACCCGAGAATATTCAGGAACTCGTACACTATTGCTACAATGGATGTTATACTATCGGCCTTGCAGAGCACTCTCAGCCCAGATCCTAACCTCCGCATTTCTGCCGAACTGAAACTGTCTGAACTATCGACACAACCTCGTTAGTAGTTTACTTACTTCCGCAAATATGATACTTCTATACGTTATCCTTAGAAACTGGCGTTGCCTTGGCCCAGATATTGTCCTCGGATGGCATCGATCTAAGCACTAGACAGATAGGTATACTTTTGTTCACTGCGGCTCTAAGTCTGACTCCGTGTTTACTTAGCGGGAACACTACTTCGGAAGTATATTAATGAACGATGGTCTCCATTTTTCTCTGGCTTCCGGGGTAGCGCGCCTCCTGTTGAGGTTAGTTTGGTCTCTCCCAAGAAGTGCTAGCTAACTATTTTTCTGTAGGCCAAAACTGAGATACGCGTGGCCATATTCAAGGGACTCTCCGACCCTGCTCGCAAAATTCGTAGTCTAAGCGCTGCAGCATGTTCTCTCGTTGCTCATTGCGATTGGCCAGACGAGTATCCCGAGTTGCTTGATCGCCTTATCGAACTGCTGGGCACGGACAACCCTAACGCCATTCATGGATCTATGCAAGTAATGGCGGAATTTGTTCGATCCGATGTAACCGAGGACCAAATCCTTCCAATTTTGAGGCAATTGTTGCCCGTACTTATGAACATTCTCGGAGATCCAGTAGTAAGTCAATCTTACACACTTGACTATCTGTTTTTAATGTCTCTCAGAAACACGCAGCCTTGACGCGAGCGCGAACCATATCAGTATTTAGGCAATGTGTAGAAGCACTCTACATGGTCAAGGAGCAACATCCCTCCGCGGTATCCGAAGCCACGACCTCTGTATTGCCCACCTGGTTAAACGCGTTTCAAGTTCTACTCGCTATCGACCCGCAAGACGATGTTGCGAACGCTGATAGCTGGGACGGACTTGCGGTTAGAACTGAGGTCTACCGAGTTGGTCCATTCATCACAATATCCCACTGCAAGCGCATCTAACCACGACTCTCGCAGTCACTCAACACCATACACACAAGTTTCCCAAAATCGCTATCACCGTATACACCTACCCTTCTCGGACATTCTCTGGCCCACCTCCAGAAGCTACTTCCAACATTTGTCAATCATTACGTCCGCTCTGACGCTACGCCTCCCCCAACAACATCTTCAGATGATCTTGACCAGCAGGTTTCGCTTACACACCTAGCCAGTTCACTTCTTGATTTCGTTGGAGGCGCTGCGCGAACCTCTGCTGGGCGTTCATGGTTCGAGGGCACTGCTGGGGCTCTCCAAAATTATATCGAGATGGTCGCCGGTTGGTCTCAGATGACTGAAGAAGACGTAAGTGGTTTATTTTACTATTTTAACCCCTTGTACTGATTAATCATCGCAGGAAGAGAATTGGAGTAGCAACCCCAACGCTTTTGTAGCAGAAGAGGATGACGAGACGGAATTATTTAGCTTGCGTATCGCTGGATTTGATCTAGTCATGGTAAATTGGCTGTCACTGCTCCCCACGCGTTAAGACTAAACCTCCCGTTAGCATTTCCTCGATCGCATTGCAGTGCCAACACTCCAAGCTTTACAAGTAGTCACGCATACTGCCGTACAACAAATGCAGGATTCTCATCGGTCTAATGAGTGGTGGGTCAACCGCTCCCCTGCTAGATTAGCATAATAACAGGAATATATGCCAGGTGGAAGCCGCTTGAAGCGCTTTTGGCAGTGCTGGGGACTCACTCTGAATCCATACTCGAGCACATCGAAACCGAAGAATCAGAGGGTCGCGCAAAGCCAATCCATATCGATGCGCTTGTCGGGGAGATTGTTCCTCAGCTGGCGTCCGCCTCAGGCAAGTAAAGCCTAATAGTATTAGTTAGTATACTAATGAACCCTCTAGATTACCCATTTTTGCAAGGCCGTGCTATTGTTTTCGCTAGCCAATACGCGTCTATCTTGCCCCAAGATTTGCAGTCACAGTACCTCCAAGCCTCGTGGATGATCCTTAAAAACCAATCTTCCAGCGCCCCAGTGAAGGTGTCAGGCGTGAAAGCCATTCGCAAGTAAGACAGCATCTATGTTGCTTAGGCAGGATGATCTGACATTGTTTCAGTTTCGTAGCAAACATGCCAGACAGTGACATTGTTGGGGTCGCGCCTCAAATTCTGCAGGATCTAGCGCCATTCCTGCTCATTACCGGCGAGGAGACTCTCACTCTAGTCCTAGAAACCCTCACAGTCCTTTTGAAGGTTGAGAAAGGACAATGGCTGTCACCCGACCTCGCTGGATCTCTCACCGCCGCTCTGTTGGATGTTTGGCAGAAGAACGTGAAAGGTATACTAAATCCAACTTGTTTGAATGCTCGACTCACGTATTGGTTAGATCCTGTGCTGCTGTCCGCCGTCACCGACGTGTTCGAGTGTCTTGCCGTTGCGTCGTATCAAACGACTGTGTCCAATGCTTTGCCATCTCTCACGAACGCTCTCGCCTCTGTATCCAGCGAAGAGACTTGGGTCACGAGCTCGGCGCTTGAGCTGATTACGAGCATTATGAAAGGTGCTCAAGAGGGACAGCTTGGGCAAGGCTTCTTTGCAAGCTTGGGTCCGGCTTTGTTCAAATCCCTCAACGAGACCGAAGATCGCGATATTATCCAGGTATTTTGACTTCTAACAAAACCGAATCCCTATCGGTGACTTATTTATCGTTGTCAGAACGGAATTGAGTGCCTCACTCTGATCGTGCGCAAGGATCACGCCCAACTCACACAGTGGCACGACTCCAATGGACGCTCAGGCTTCGATAACGTTTTGAGTTTCTTGGCACGCCTACTCCAGCGCGACCAGAACGAATCCGGCGGTCTCGTCGTTGGTGACTTGATTATCCACTTATTCAGGCGCTCTGGAGAGCAAATCGGGCCTGTATTGCCAGAACTCTTGCAAGCCATGGTTACCCGGATTGAATCGGCAAAAACTGCTACATTCCTACAGGTACGAATTACTCTTTCAATTGCCGCTCAGTCTCGACTCACCCCGTGCATAGAGTCTTATCGTTCCGTTTGCTCTACTGATCTACTCGCAACGTGACACTGTTCTGAATCTGCTCGAATCGACGGCCGTCAACTCTCGAAGCGGACTTGAGGTGCTCCTACATGCGTGGTGCGAGAATGCAGAGATGCTTCAAGGGAACTGGCCCTCCAGAATTAGGTTGGCTATCTTCGCTTGACATTATCACCGGCCATTAATCGTCTCTATACAGCGTCCTTGCTCTATGCCAAATGTTCATCTCCGATCGTCCAAGCCTTCGTCAGATACAGGTTAAAGGCGATCTCATTGTCAACCCTGAAACGCAAAACGGTAAGTGCTGCTCGCTACTTCGCACTTCTAAATCTCAACCTATACATGTTCAGTTATCATTACTCGCTCTCGTGCTAAACAAAGTTCGCTACGTCTGTCGTATTTTGTTTAACACTTCTGCTGACGTTCTGTTCTAGCTCCCCACGAATTCAAGAGCGTTCCATTCCAAACTAAAGCTCTACAGCTTATTGTTCGTGAACTTCAGTCGATGGGAGCGGAAATCGAGCCCATCGGCGCGAAGGAAGTCGTCGACAATGCGGATGATGATTCTGATGACCCGGTACCTTAATCTTTTTCCTACAATTTTGAGCGTGTTCTGACGTCCTCGCTATATCTTAGGATGAGTGGGCTGACGAGGAGAAACTTTACCTGGGCATGAAGAGCGATGAACTGGCATTCCTCGCCGGGGTCGATCTTGAGGATGGTGAAGCAGATGGCAAAGGCGGGTTGGATGACGAAGACCTGCGTCAAGACCCCATCTCGAAGATAGATATGAGGGTCAGTGGTCTATTCGGGTTGAAGAAAGTAAGACTCTAACCCTGTTTTATCAGGCCCACTTGCTGCAGTTCTTGAAGGAATGCGCCGCTCACAACGCCAACAACTTCACTCAAGTCGTTGAGGAGCTTGGTGCTGAGGAGATCTTGGTCGTGCGCAAAGCCGTAACCGAAGCACATTAGTAGCACCATGTTGGATTTACATTGAATAGAGGTTTATAGTAAATTGGTTTACAGACTCCATAGCATTTATCCGAATGCGCCCTTATCTAAACAGCACAGCCACGGTAATTTAATCTTGTACTCGACCTTGATCAACTGCTGTCTCAGGAAATAATCTTGGCAGCTAGCTCGTCTGATACCGTGGCTCTTGTCATGTCAAACATCCTAAAGCGGGTTACCGGCAGTGAGTAGCATGTCCCCGATCAAAATATACTTAACCACGACTGCCCAAAGCTGTGACCCAGAGCTCGAGCACCTCACGAACTTTACTACCACTATCACGATCCTTCCACATTACTTCCTCTGTCAACGAAACCTACAAAAGTCGGCAAGCTCGCGCTGTTAAGAAGAAGAATCTTCAAAAGCAACAGGAATCCAAACAAAGCAAGTCATCCGCTCGTCCAGATCCTGTTCTAGGTCATTCCAGGACCCCCGAAGGCGAGAAGCTGTGGGAGCAGAGCGACCTATGCAAAATCCTACTTACATCTACAAAAATTCTCGAAGCGCAAAATCGGAATGTCGAGTCTGTGTCCACCACCATACCGTTGTCCGAGCATCTCAACTTTGGCATCAAGTCCCCAGAAGAGGAACTCGTCTTTCGAGCTCTACCCGAGGTCGTATCCCAACAAACTTTTTTCCAGACTATAAGAACACAATACGACCCTGCAGACCCTCGCCACGCTCATGCACTCGAGGAAGCAGAGGCCAAGGCTATGATCAGCGCTGTCCACTTGGCTCGTTTGACCGACCTGAGAAACGCAAGTGCGGCTGGAATTGCGGCGGAGAATAGGAGAAGATGCGTGGAAGCGTTCTCACCACCAGGGAAACCTAATGATTCGGGACGTTCTGAGGTTCAAGGTATTTTAAGTCTTATTCTAACTCGCATTGGATCAACTCATCCATATACTCTTTCTAGCGGCCATCCTGACGGCCCAAATCCGAAACCTCGCATCGCACTTGAAAAATTACACACACGATATACATAACCGGCGCTCACTACGTATGTTGGTTCATAAGCGTGCCAAGGTAAGTGTTTCATTCATCCTCAACCCGGGCTCCAATTTCACTAATTATTTGGCCCAAGGTTCTACGATATCTGAGGCAAACCGACCTTGCACGGTATCAAGATATACTTCCACGCTTAGGATTAGAGGCGGAGGCAGTGGAAGGGGAGCTGATTGTGTACGGCCCTGATTCTAAATGACGCCTGTTCGAGCTGCGTATACAATCCACCTTATAACTCCACCCCGCGAAAGCACGATATTCCAAATCACACAGAAAAGAAAAATTGCTATTGCCGTCTCACAATGCATTCCGACCAGCCAATCTCTCATTACGGACTGAAGAGCCATTTCTTTAAACCCATCGTTTCGATTCAGCGGGATACGCATACATGAACGAGTCATTCAATCAGTATCACACAAGTCAGTCGGATCTATGCTGTTGCAGTGGTGGTGGGGATCGTCGTGATTTGGGTAACGGCTGGGGTCACTCCAGCTTCATATGTTGAGCTGGTTGTGGATGGGGCAGGTGCGCAGGTCCACCGCTCTAGAAAGTTACATCAGCACCTCCTTAGGGGAAAGGGGGATTTCTTACTATGATAATCGTCTCGCACATAGTTCTTGCATGAGACAGATGAGGCGGATTTTGTTGATACTGACGAATACGTTGGGTCGGGCGTGGGTGTGATGGGTTCACAAACCCAGTAATCTAAAAGTTAACTGTTAATACTTGCAGGCATAGGCGTGAAATATCGCTCCCACCTGCCGTTACTTGGCTGCAATACCCTCCTACTACACAGGTTGTCGAACCAGTCCTATCATAATGTTAGCAAACTCCTAGCAAGCGGTTGATGCCGAGAATACTCCACCAATCGGTCCCGCCACATTGTTCGCCAATGGGGACGTCAACTACCTCCTGGGCACGTGAGACAGCCCACAGCGGTAGCAAGAACAACGCGAAATTGAATCGATACATTCCAACAAGAAGTGTACTTTACTTCTACAAGGTCCTCGGGTCGGTGCCTTTATAGATCCAAAGTCTCCATTCCGTTCATTACGGATTCAAGGCACAGAATAACTCTCAAGCTTTCTTTGTGATACAATCATGTTCCATTGATTATCGGACTAGGTAGCCCTCGCTGCCCCTTGCCAAGACCGCACTCGTGATGTGAACGTTCATGAGAGACCTACAAGAAAGGGGATCCACGGGGAAGAAATAGAGGAGAGGTGGGGTAACAGTCCATTGAAGGGATGGATTCTGGGGCCGAAGTAAGGTAGACGCATGACAAAGTTTACCACGTGTTACATGTAACCGTTACAATGCTCTCAAAATGACATGTATTCGAGCCTACCAGGCGTCACAGGGAAAACCAACGGAAACGGAGCCCATAGAGTTGTAGAGAATCCAAAATCACATCGTTTGGCGGAAATATTAAAGGATTCTGAGACGAAATGCGAAAGTAGTAGGCACAACTCTTTCTGGAATATTTGGTGGTTATCTAGCTGCATCCACTTTTGCCCGCTTTGTACACCACATAACTTCGGCAAAACATCTCTTAAAAATAATCAAAAATAGCCTATATGTACCAAAGGCATGCATAAAGACTATCAGCACCAAAAAAACTAGTTTGGTATACTTCCAGCATTCCTCGTTTCAGTAGGTGACGAGCCAATTCCAAGAGAGGTTTGCCTACTACTTTCCCATTTCGCCTCAGAATCTAATCATATTTACGCCAAACGACGCGGGTTTGGATTCTCTACAACTCTATGGGCTTCGTTTCCGTTTTTTCTTCCTGTGACGCCTGGTAGGCTCGAATACATGTCATTTTGAGAGCATTGTAACGGTTACATGTAACACGTGGTAAACTTTGTCATGCGTCTACCTTAGAACGGACGGTGACGAGAGATCATGCGCCTGATTGTCGGAAACAGAGTGGGAAATCACTTGATCGACAAGGTACAGCGAGCTTATGCATTAATTTCAGCTTTTTTTTGGTCGAAGGAATTCGAGTAGGTACGACCTGCATGAGTTGTGGCGGTTGCCTTTAACATTTGACATTCGGTCATAGCTAATAGCCGACATTGCCAGATGTCACATGATCTTCCAATATGGAAGTTAAATCAGAACGACATCAATCATGGAACTATCTACGGCGGAAATCTCAGAGGTATACTCATTCTCTCAGAAACTTGCGCGTTCTGCTGGTGCTATTATATTGGAAGGATCTAAAGCTATTCTAGCGCAAAAAGGACAGCAAGGAGGCGTTAACGAGAAAAAGAACGCTGTTGATCTTGTTACGGAGTGGGATGTCAGAGTTGAAGAGTTCGTAAAGCAGCAAATTCGTGAAGCATATCCATCATTTGAATTGTAGGATTGATACATCGTTATTTTGTTTCTCGATGTTATTGACATGGGTTCGCAGTGTTGGTGAAGAGTCGTACTCGGCAGGAGACCAAAACCCAATTACGGATGCCCCCACCTTTTGCGTTGACCCTATCGGTATATCCCTTTAAATAAACACCGCTGAATCGGCTAATACCGTCAACGCGATGCTTGCTAGATGGGACCACCAATTTCGTCCATGGGTTTCCCTACGCTTGTATTTCGATCGGTGTGATATACAAGAAATCACCAATTATCGGAGTGGTTTATAACCCGTTCTTGGATCAGCTGGTAAGTTTTTAGCTACTTGTGTTATTATCTCCGTGCCTGAGAGTCTTTGGCTTCTGGGTCCTCAAAAGTATCACGGTCTCAAAGGGCACGGCTCGTACCTAGTCTCCCCTCTACACCCATCACCCCTTCGACTCCCTCTCTCGAATCCGGCGCCTCTTCGTAGTCTTTCCGAGGCCCAAATCGCCGTAGAATGGGGCTCGGATCGCTCCAAGAAAGTGATGGAAGCCAAAGCCCGCACCTTCGCTCGGCTCGCTGGGGATGGTAGCAGCAGAGGTAACGTCGAGGGGGGCAAAATGGTTCACTCGTTACGCAGCCTTGGAAGTGCGGCATTAAATTTCTCATACGTTGCCAGCGGCGGGTTGGATATGTACTGGTACGCCGACGCACCATACCTCATTATTTGAACACGCGCTAACGAATTTATCCAGGGAAATCGGCTGCTGGTAAGTAATCTAACGAATTATAGCCCTCCATTCTCACCATCTTCTTCAAGGCCTTGGGATGTTTGTGTAAGTGGATACTTTGATAGCACGATTGAACTTTCAGTAAATCGACTTCTTTATCAAGGCCGGCGTTGTGATCGCCCAAGAAGCCGGCGGATTCATTACAGGATCATCAGCGGTCCCGCTCACCGGCATAGTCGACGAGAAAATACTCACGGGAAGAAAGTATATCGTGATACGGTGCGGCTATTCCATCTCCTGGGAGCACCCTCTGCTAACCGAAATTTGAAGGGGCATCGCCGATACCTCAGTTAGTGGTCCAACGTGAATACCTAGTTCCTGCGTGCTAATCAAAGTGTTCTAGACGGAAACCGGCCTGGACGCACAGAAGCGACTTATCAAGGAGTTTTATGACACCGTCGAAGATTGGGCCCCTAACTAGCTGCGAGTTTACAGTACTGCACATACTGCACCCTGGTATCGTACAAGCCCCTGTACACATTGCCAGCCCTCACACATTACCTACTGAACAAATGAAATGTCTATCAATATGCTAGTGTACATCACGATCAGCAGATGGACATATGACCTCAAAAAACTACCGCGCTATATCCCGAGATATCACCTTACCCGCAGATGAACCACGCTTCCTCCTCAATACGACCGGATTGGTAGTATAAATCGTGGGGTAACTTCGTGTGTTCGAAAACTCCTCGAGTAACCTTTTCAGCATGCTGCTCCGTTTGTTAGTATCGGCCTGCTTTTTGATCGTTACGGCGTCCTCGGCTGCTGCTCAGCAGCCCTTGTATGCGCAGTGTGGCGGTAAGGAATTGATCAGATTCACCTGAATGTTGAACTAATACAGGTCTCTAGGCATTTCCTGGTAACTAACACTCGGCTGAAGATTCTCCGCTGCTAATTATATTCAAATTTAGGACGGGGGGCACGACGTGTGTCAGCGGGTGTGAGTGAAAGATCACTTAATGCATCCGTCAACAGCGTAGCGATAACTAAAGTAAAATATGTAGCGACTTGCGTCAAGTTGAATGATTGTAGGGTTTTGAAAAACTTACAATATCTATAAAGCTTGACTCCGACCTTGACTAGATTACTCTCAATGTCAGCCCCAGAGCCAGAGCCAAACGAGCAAGACTACGACTACGACTACGGGTACTACACCCACTACGTCATCAGGCGTAGCTACCATTGGAACCTCTACTACGACAACCGCCCCAGTCGCAACAGGAACACAGATTCGTGCTGTCCAGAGCCCCGTGAGTTGAAAATTATCCGACAGTCGCGCATATAAAGACTAAATTTATCGTTACAGGTCTTTCATCTATATCTCCAGAACTCTGGTATTGAGTCCTTCTAAGGTTCCGCCATCACTCCTCTAACCATTTAGTGACACGTAGGAGGGATCCCAGTCCTGGCCTCAGAGACGACGTCCGGTCGTTTTATCATTAGCGGTTCAATCGCATTGATCTCCGGCTCTTCGAAACTTTATCTCAACGTCAATACTGCTACAACTTCCTACAAACCCTTGACCTTCGATGCTACCGCCTCGACGACCGGATGGGGACTCGAGGGCGATACTATCATTACCACCAATTCGAGTCCCTACGGGCGCCAACTGAACTTTTTGGCATGCACGACCTCGACCACCGATAGCTACAGGGTCTACCTCCAAACCGGAAACGATGTGCCTAGCGGAACTACTTGCTCAACTATAACTCTTCACTTGCCATGCCTCTGTTGATGCGTGTTGCACCTGTTGTGCCCCATGTCAAGTACACCCAGAATTACACTGCCTGTTTGCATTAGCTGATTCGCCGACCTTCAAATCAGCTTACATCGAAATTTCCGGGCCCAGCAAGCCATGTCACATTCTTTTCATAGCTCTAATCGTAGTACTCTTCTCAGCTTCGCGCTTCGACACGAGTCGCGTTGCCCCGTTATGTGTCCGACCTTCTCCCATCCATGAGGTATATAAACAGCGCCTCTACCTTCGCCACACCCTTCCAGTAGTGCCCAGCTCTTGATCATATTTTTAGCATGCGATTCCTTGCTTTCATCGCATCTGCCCTCGTTTGCGCTGGGAGCGCGCTGGCTTTGGCAACGCCGACTGTCGAAGACGTCTCCCCATCCTCGGTAGAAGCCGCTGCCGCCGCGGTAGGAACGCAGATTCGCGCCGTGCAAGACCCAGTGAGTGGTCTGCAGTTGGTGGGTTGGGAGTCTTTCTGACATGTCCCTAAGGTCTATCATCTGTACCTTCAAAACTCAGGTAAGCAATATCAAGTTTCGGGTCGCATATATCCACAAAGCCATAACTTACAACTTCATTTACTAGGAGGGACTCCCGTGCTTGCCGCAGAATCAACAGCCGCAAGTTTCGTGATCAACGGGTCGATCTCTCTAGTCTCAAGCACCCCAACTGTTTATCTAAACATCCTTACATCGTCGACCTCCTACAAGCCTTTGGCTTTCAATTCAACAGCTACCACCACCGGATGGGGTCTCGAAGGCGACACAATCATCACCACCACTTCTAGTCCTTGGGGCCGCCAGCTTAATTTTCTAGCTTGCGCTACGTCCACGAGCGGGACATACAATGTCTACCTTCAGACAGGAAGTGATGTCCCCAGCGGCCAGACTTGCACCAACTACATAACCTTGCATTTACCTTGCCTCTGTTAATGGCGAACGGGCGTGTATCCTCACGAGGAGAAACCATGACGTCTGAAATAAACCATGCTACTTCTCTTAGCGTAATGGCCGTAATCGTCAGGTATTCGAGGCAGCCAATTTTAAACGGAAAAGCCCGAATAATCTTTCAAGAAGCAGACAGGTGCATACTTGAATTTAGAACGCATACAACCCCATATGCTCCCCGAAGGGGACTCAAGGCTGCTTGCTAAGGCGCGTATCCTTGGACAACACGATATTCGTGAAGTTACGGATGTCGCCGAGTAATAAATCGGGTCTGGCAGAATTGGAACAAGTTAGGAAGAAGCCTGAGGTATTTAGCAAAACAACGTACACCTCCCAAGCCGCAAAATGGCCTCCTTTGTTATGCTTGTTCACATATACCAAATTCTGCCTCAAACCAGCCCAGCTGACGATATGCTTGTTGTTAGTCTACAAGTAAGGCTAACGCATGTACTTACTCAATCGGAAGGGGTAAAAGCTCCTTAGGGAAGTATGAAAAGGCGAATGGAGTTGAAGACCACCCAAACTCGATCTCGGCAATCGGTCCTGACCGATTGTCTCGGTCTATTACCCGATTCTCTTTGTAGTATCGTACTCCACCAGCGGGTCCTATTGCTTTGGGTGAGATTCCGTGCGCTTTGTAAGCATAATAGAAGAGACGACAAACCTCGAATCCAGTACCTATCGCACGGTTAAACTATAGGTTTCCGATAGATCATACTAAGTCGGGTCAAACTCACAACATTGTCCAGGTAATCAACTCCTCAGGCGTCCAAGGATAATTATCGGTCCACACATACATTTTTTCACCAATCCAAGCAAGCAGACCAACGGGACTGTCTGGAATAAAGTTAAATCCTGCCAAATACGCTCCAATACTCGCATACCGGTAAGAGCGACGGCAAGAGTCTGTATTGTTCGAGGAGTAAGGGACGATTTAGAAAATAACGGGTTTGAAGCGAACCTGTGGTCTAGTTCCATGAAGTGTCCTATAGGCTGATCCCTTCTTTGCAAAGTCTTCAGCACGTTTTAGTCCTTGAAGGACGTCCTCAGAATAACCACCCGGCAATCCCGCTCGTCCAAGTATCAACTTGAGAGAGATGACTGGGTTTCGCCAAAACGATGGTAGGCCATAGGATATCAGGTTAGCGTGGGTACCGAGGCAGCTGTCTTGATGATACAGAGCGAGGCAGCGACAGATGCGTGACCCTCTGGAGATATTGTTGCAACGCTCTAAGCATAAGAATGTATAGTACCCACTCACAAGTCACCACCTTGGGCAAGATAATATCTGTACCCTAGCTTGGTCATTAGTTTATCGAACACAAATGCAGTCGCTTTCACATCCATCCCGGGGCTATTTGGGCGCTGTGAAAACACGTAGCCCGGAATGCTTCAGGGGGCGAGATTAGACAGCGACAGCGGATTAGATTGAATCTGGTACCTACGAAGGCGCGACGACATGGAAGGCTGGATGCTTGGGATCACTAGGGTTCGCGAGCTCATCGATCATCTTGGACACCTGTATTTGAAGTGAGTCTCGTACATTTCGTGAGGTTACAGTATATCATACCTCCAAGAAGTTACCCGGCCAACCATGGATAAAGAGCAAAGGCGTGGCAGCTGGGTTGTCCGACCTCTTGTGAACAAAGTGTATCTCCTGCGGTCCATGGTCTTTAGAGTCGATATGGGTTAGGAATTGCGGTAGCGTCCGGTTGATCCTCGCTTCTACTTCCCGCCAGTTATACTTCGTGCGCCAGTATTCAACGACAGGCTTGAGAACGGCCAGAGGGATACCCCAGTCCCAGGCTTGGTCTGCGGGAAGGTCGAGTTCGTCTGGGAGTCGGGTCAGTGCTAACCTAGCCGACAAATCCTCGAGCTCCTGGTCTGAAACGGTGATGGTGAATGGGCGTATTTCGCTAGCATCTGCCATTGTGAAGCCTGAATACGCGCAAATCCGGGGCGGTTATACCGGTGAGGTAGCTTGATAGCTCTTAGAATAGGCAAGGGACAAGACGAGCACGCGAACGAGGGTCATAGATAAGCACGCTAAGATGACGTATTGCCCCACTCCCTTCGGGCACCCTTTCCGCTTTCAACAAACCAATTTTGTGATTGTGGTACCCGGGGGAATACCGCCTACGACTGAAGCATGGTGCTTAAATTAGAAATTTGGCAGGTCATTTGGTTGTTAGAATAAAATACAATACGCATATAGGCCATCTACCTGGTTCTCAAGCCTCCCGAGATTGGCTAACAGCGGATTTTGGATTGAGATCTGGGGAAAATCAGGGAAATCATGCGGTCTGAAACTACACCGCACTGTGTCCAGTGTCATAAAGAGCTATGGTTTTATTTCTTTAAAATGATCGAATTTAGACGAAAAGTTAGACGTTCCACAGGAGGCAAGGTATGACCTAATCTACACTTGGGTTTGGAACGCATACAGCCCGCATGGTTCCTCGGAGGAAATTAGAACTGTTTGCTGAGGCGTGCGTCCTTAGACAACACGATATTCGTGAAGTTACGGATGTCGCCGAGTAACAAATCAGGTCTGGTAGGATCGGAACAAGTTAGGCGGGGGTATATGGTAGGTAAGAAAAGAACGTACACCTCCCAAGCCGCGAAATGGCCTCCCTTGTTGTGTTGATTCACATAAACCAAATTCTGTCTCAAACCAGCCCAGCTAAAGAGACACTTACTATTAGTCTACAAGTAACTTTGGCACATACACTTACTCAGTCGGAAGAGGCACAATCTCCTTAGGGAAGTATGAAAACGCGAAGGGTGTCGAGGACCACCCAAACTCGATCTCAGCATTAGGGCCCGACCGAAGATCCCGGTCTGCTGTTCGGTTTTCTTTGTAGTATCGCATTCCACCAGCGGGACCTATTAGACCAAGAATAAGTACGCCCATGCCTTCGTTGTGGAGAATAGGTGTTGACAAACCTCGAATCCAGTACCTGCACCATGGTCAGACCGTGGCCTTTCGACGAGTGACGCAAAACCGAGTCGAACTCACAACATTGTCCATGTGACCAACTCTTCAGGTGTCCAAGGATAGTTGTCGGTCCAGACATGCAGTTTTTCGCCCATCCAAGCGAGTAGGCCAACGGGACTGTCTAGGATTACGTTAATTTCGTCGGAGAGACGCTCATGTCTGCATACCTGTAAGAGCAAACGCAAGTGTCTATAATTTAGAAAGGTAAGAACCAAGTTGACGAATAATAGTTTTGAAGCGAACCTGCGGTCTAGTTCCAAGAAGCGTGCCGTATGCTGATCCTTTCTTGTAAAACTCTTCACCACGTTTCAGCCCTTCGAAGACGTCTTCGGTATAACCACCGGGCAAACCTGCTCGTCCAAGAATCAACTTGAGAGAGATGACCGGGTTTCGCCAAAAGGATGGGAGGCCGTAGGGTACCATGTTAGAGTGAGTACCAAGGCATCGGTCTTGATGGTACAAAGCGAGACAACGGACAACGCGTGACCCCCTTGAAGGATTGTTGCAGCATTCCAAGCACCGGGGTATGAAGATAGACCCACCAATCACCACCTTGCGCGAGATAATAGTTGTACCCTAGCTTAGCCATTAGTTTGTCGAACACAAAGGCAGTCGCTTTCACACCCATCCCGGGGCTATTTGGGCGCTGTGAAAACACAAACCCGGGAATGCTCAAAGAGTAAGGTTAGGTAGTGTCAGAGGATTATGTGGGGCTTGGTACATACGAAGGCGTGACGACATGAAAGGCTGGATGCTTGGGATCGCTAGGATTCGCAAGTTCTTCTATCATCTTGGATACCTGCCTTTGGAGTAAGTCCCATATACCTCGCAAATGCATGGTACGCCATACCTCCAAAAAACTACCCGGCCAGCCATGGGCAAAGAGCAAAGGCGTGGCAGCTGGGTTGTCCGATCTCTTGTGAACAAAGTGTATCTCCTGCGGTCCATGGTCTTTAGAGTCAACGTGAGTTAAGAATTGTGGTAGCGTCCGGTTGATTCTCGCTTCCACTTCTCGCCAGTCGTATTTCGTACGCCAGTACTCAACGACAGGCTTGAGAACAGCGAGAGGAATACCCCAGTCCCAGGCTTGGTCTGCGGGAAGGTCGAGTTCGTCTGGGAGGCGGGTAAGTGCCAACCTGGCCGAGAGATCCTCGAGCTCCTGGTCTGAAACGGTGATGGTGAATGGACGTATTTCGCTAGTATCTGTCATATTGATATCTGAACAGACACAAATCCCACGGGGATTATACTAGTGGGGTGGCTTGCTTGTTCTTAAACTAGATGGACGTGCAGACGAATGTCGTTGGTAAGCACACTACGATGACGTATTGAGCTAGCTCCTCCGGACAGTCGTTTCCGTTTCGGGTAAATCAACTTTGTAATTGATGGCCAATGTAGTAACTGGAGGAATCGAGCCTAGAATTGAAATATGGCGCTGGGTAGTAAATTTGACAAGTAGATTGGTCGTCAGAGCAAAAACAAGTAAACAAGATAAATAGGTCATGTGGATAGTGTAGGGATCTTAACCCCAGTAGTAGCCAAGCCGTCCAGCAACGTAGATCCATTAATTAACCCGGAGGTCCCAATCAAAAATTTCCGGCCTGAAGGGAGCGTCAGTACTGCATGAAACCAGGTGTATAACGCACTCACCCCTAATCTGCTTGCTTATCCATCGCAGAGCAGCAATCTCCGTGAACGTGCATCCACCCAAGAAGAATACAAAGGTTGTGGTCCCTCCGGTGTCCTTAACCGACGCACCAGGACTCTGAATCACGTCAATCGTTTCACCAGGAATGACCCTCATAATATCCTCAAAGCCCTTCCAGCCAACGACGGGGTGCGCTTGTGCTTGGCGGGGGCTTGTGTCAGTGTTCGATCCCGCAGCGAGAATGGCTCCTTTCTGCACAACGGCCTGTACTAAGCGGCAGCTCAGTGGCGCGTAGCCAGAGTAGGTAAAGGAGATATCGGTCGGAGCATCCTCAGGCGAGTCAGTGAGGAGTCGAAGTGATTTTCGAAGGGAAGCAAAAGGGAATGGCACCGCAGGCTTGACGGGAGGAGGGTTCAGCAAACGCAAGGTTTCGAGTGCTAGCAATAGGGGGAGTAAGTCGTAGCCGTAAGTCTGAAAACAATCTCAGTTGCGCTGTAAGGTTATACTAAAATATGAACGCACCTGCAATACTTCGCGTTTCAGATTGTCGAGAATCTTTTGCTTAATCCCTCCTTGAGTAAGGTTGGCGAGGCAGATTAGACGAAGAACAACCGAAAGTGGAGCCTGCTGATATATTAGGTCCTCAATCGAGGTTAGTTGCGCGTTTGCATCGTAACCGGAGAGGAGATCTGTAACGAGGATCGGTACGAGGATCAAGCTTAATTTGAAAAACCAGAGCACATACTCTGTTGTATTTCAAGAGATTTATTGAAGATATCGGTTTGAGTTTGCGAGGCAATTGTTTCAGCCAGCCCGGTATCTAATTTGGATTGTTAACCAGACTCTAAAAAAACGTCATGGGGGACTCACGAAGTCGAAGAGCCTGGTGCTCGTTCTGCAAACCCCCGATTTTGCCCACAAACTCTTTCAGCTGGGCAACTGTTTGCGCCTTGTGTCGTCCCTGCAGAGGGTAAAATTGGTCTAGTGTAGTTGAATATCCTTAGTTGGACAACTACTTACATCGTAGGCCGCTTCCAATCTCCGAGCCTCGGCATTCAGCTTGCCGCCGACAATAGCAAAGTTCAAGTCCCGCAATCTGCTCAACAGCTCGTCACTCGACGCCGAGAGTTGATGCTTCTTCTTCTTGGCTGCGGTTGGTGCCCCTCCGAGAGCTGCGGTGGTTGAAGACCCCGCGGCGCTTGTCGGGTTCGAGCTCAGGAGGTCTGGGTTCACCTCAATATACGCTGAACGCAGGAAATTACATGAGTTCGGTAGTGGCAGGCTTTGACAAGACTCACTATTCTTAATGCCAAAGTATTCGTCGAGCAGACCTTCATATGTGAGTTGTGTAAGGAACGGCGTTATAAGGTCTGTCGCGCGATCGATGATGACAAGGCTGTCGAATTGTTTCGAGGTATCGGGGATTGGCGCTGTCCCAGAACCACCGCGTGGGTAAGTAGTTAGGTGCGCCATAAGGGATTGGAGTTTCTATTTTAGAGGATTATGACAACTGTTAAGCGGGAGTGGGCGAGGAACGGGTGTGCCTACCTTGACGCCATCTCCTTTCCCGACTACGCGTGGGAATTGACCATACGCCCGTTGTATTGTGGATAATGCTTGAGCAGCGTAATAAATAGAGCTTTCATCTCCATCCTGTCTTACGTTGGATTAATCAGGCCACAAAGGTGAGAGGTTTGGTTCGATGCCTACCAGATATATTTCCTTGAAGGTATTCTCCCACTCTAGACTAATTAAGTCGTCCTCTAATGGTATGAATTCCAAGGGGAATTCGCTGATAGTAACCTATAAATCTGTTATTGAGTATACGTTCAACGATTCCATTCACAATAGCAACGTACCTCTCCAAAGACGCCTTCGTCCTCGAGGATCTTGTCACACAGCACGGTTCGTCTAGGCACTAGCATGAGTGCATAGTTGTGTTGAAGGTTCTCGGCAGTATGTGCCTTGATCTGTTCTGAGAGGATGTTCAATCGGGTTCTCCTTCTAGGATCGTTGTTGTAGCGTACCTGCAACGATTTTCATCCATTTGGCTTGCGGCCGGCAGAGATAAACGACATTCGTCGTAGTCGAACTAAGAGGGCCATGCTCTAGCCAAAACATCTTGTCGACGCCGTGTTGCTACACGTCAAGAACGTCAGATAATTCGACCAGCTAAACATACGGCACGTCATACCTTCATAATAGACACCTCCGCTACTAAACCAAGTGGCCCAGCAAGAGTGGGGTCGAGAACCAGTGTTTTCGCACCGGTAACCTAAAAACCCAAATTAATCAAGAGCACATAATCTAATAAGTAAGTTTTGTTACAGAATTAAGTGCGTCGACCAGTCCTTTCCTAGCCAACTCTTTCAAGACGCCAACATCCACCGCAGGTGGTTCGTCAAGGTCTAGCTTAAACGTACGCGCATCGTCACTGATCGAAGATGTTGGAGCAGTATGCGAATGAGAGTGCGAATGCGAGAGCGGAGGAGGATTCGGGCGAGATGCAGGTCCAGCAGTCGACATGAGTGTAGAGTCGAGGTGGTGGCGAGTAGTGGGTGGCGAGGCGCTAAGCGCCATTGATTAGGTGATATGCCCCCTTTCACCGATCAACCACTAGAGATCTTTGACGCCTAGACTTGAAGCCCGGCAGCCTTAATCGCTTCTATTCTTAGATATCCTCACACCAGTAAGCTCGTTTTTCTGCATTTCGAAAAGCAATTTCCTGATGTGGGACGAACATAGTGGATGATGTATCAACAGGCTCGGACTCAGAATACTCCAAGTGAGCCACTTCACATCCTCCATGTTCAAGCGCCAAACTAACGGCTTTCGTAGCTCGGTACGCTTGACAGCTATATTACCTTCTACCAGTTTATAAAGAAGCCGAATCCTGATCCGAGTATGGCAGTGGGTATCGTGGTTCCTGTCGTCTAAAGGAAACGAATACTTTTGCGAGGTCGAGGAGGATTATATCCTCGATCGGTTCAACCTCACGGGTTTAAACACCGAAGTGTCGAATTACCAGCTCGCTTTGGACTTTGTAACCGACAACCTTGGTGGGCGTTTTCCCATCACCGCGTCACCAACTTGCGATCTCACATAGCTCGGGGTTATCAAGACGATGACATTGACGAAGAATTAAGACAATCTGTGGAGGTCTCAGCACGACTTTTGTATGGACTTATACACGCTAGATGGATTATTACCTCGCGCGGACTTTCCAAGATGGCACGCAAACATTTTATCTCACCTGCCTTGTGCAAACACTAACATTGTACCCCTATTCTCAGCTTGAAAAGTACAAAAAGGCCGACTTCGGCCGTTGTCCACGTGTGCTGTGTCAATCTCAGCCACTTCTCCCTTGCGGATTGACCGATGTGCCCTACGAAAAGGCCGTCAAGCTTTACTGTCCACGGTGTGAAGACCTCTACTCTCCGAAGTCGTCCCGACATGGCAGCATCGATGGAGCGTATTTTGGAACGACATTCCCTCATATGCTACTCATGGGCTACCCACACATGATTCCTTCAAAAGAGTCTCGGGATAGCAGGCGCCGCGACGGAGAAGAGGATAAGGGCGTTCCTTCAGGTGTCGGTGTTGGAGATCAGAGCACGGCTGCTGCCGCGCTCAAGGCTGAGCGTTACCGGCCCAAGATATTCGGTTTTGGAGTACACGAAATTAGCAAGTGGATGAGATGGCAAGAGGCCGTTCGAGACAAGTTCGTACCTCTTCTCTCTATCTAATTTCATCTCTCACCAGTGCATCATAGGCAAATCGCCCGCCTAGAAGAGATCGAGAGTGTATCCGGTCCATCACCTTGAACGACTATGTACATGAATACTTCCCAGCTCAATGTAGCGCTAGTCATCGTTGATCATGGGTAATCTGTATTTATTTGCTTTATTTTTCTGAGGCGATGGGATCTATTTCGTCGGGGAATACACTAAGGGGAAGCTATGTATCACAACACGCCAAGAAACTACACAAACTAAGGACACACTGAAAGGTGGCTGACTACACAAGACCTCAAGCTACAATATCTACCTCGCGAAACACTTCATTAGACCATTTCATTTGCTTTCACTGACGAGCGAGGTCGCCTTGAGTTCGGCGCCCTTGAGCGTGGCCGCAGCGCCAACGACATCATTCACAACTGCGGGCTTTTCATCGCCCGTAATGCTCGTGTTGGTGCCATTCTTCGCGGCCCCATTTACGCCCGCGTGTGTCCCGTTGGTCTTCGGCGCGGCCTTGGGCTCGAGCGGCGACCCCTCGTATCCCTCTGGGTTGCGCGATTGCCAATTCCAAAGATCTCGGCACATCGTCACCAAATCTTGCGGCGCACTGAACCCGAGCTCCTTCTCCGCGCACGCCGGGTCTGCCGTCAAATCCGGCACGTCGCCCAGGCGCCGACCCACGATCTCAGTTTTATAGTCGAAGCCGGTCGCGATACGCATGGCCTCGACAATCTCGAGCACGCTCTGGCCACGACCCTTGCCGAGGTTGTAGCCCTGTGGGGAAGGACAAGTTTGTGAGTAATTGTCTTCAAGGGATACTACGAATGAGAGTTGTAAGCTGACTCACTTTGTATCGTGCCTGATCTTCGCAATTGGCAAAGGTAGAGTCTTTAACCAAGGCATCGAGCGCGTTGAGATGGCCGCCTGCAAGGTCCATGACGTGAATATAGTCACGAACACAAGTTCCATCACTTAAAAGCCAGTTTAGCTGTGGCTTTTTTCGACAATGCTCTATTTACGTACCGAGTGGGGTAGTCGTTTCCGAATACTTTAAGAACCGGGTCTTTAACTCGTCCCACAGCCATTTGTGAGAGCAAGGGGAGAAGATTGCCCGGTTTGCCGCGAGGATCCTCCCCGATTAGTCCTGACGGATGGGCTCCCGCGGGGCTACGCAAATCGTAAGTCCAAATTTGGCTACTTTGATGAGTCCACTTACTTGAAGTAACGGAGAGAAATGACGCGCCAGGTCTCAGGCTCGGCTAAGGCGTAGACTTAGTGCTAGTTTATGTCTTGCACAAGCATACTTACAGTGGCACAGATCCTTGAGGGCCGTCTCGCACATGACCTTGGTCCGGCCATACACACTCTCAGCTTTGAGAGGCGTCGTCTCGGGGATAGGAACCACAGGGGGGATTCCGTAGACTGTAGCACTGCTAGAGTAAACCAGGCGAGTACATCCGTAGGATTTCATGATCTGGGCTAACAAGATCGTCGCACACAAGTTGTTCGCATAATAGGTGAGCGGGATCTCGCCAGACTCCCCCACGGCTTTGTAGGCCTGCAAATCACGTTCAGACCCAATTCTAGACGAAAAAAATGGACGAAGATCCAACTCACTGCAACGTGAATCACACCCCACACACCGCCAAAGCCGAACTTGTCAAACACAGCGCGAACTTGTGCCTCGTTTGTGAGGTCGGCAGTGTATGCCTCAACCTCTGCAGAGTCCCGGTCTTGCTCGGATGCGTCTGCGGGAAGAGCATCACGAGCGATTTGAGAGACGCGTGAAAGAGCTGCAGGGAACGAGTTGTGGTGGTTGTCGATCGAGAATACTTTGTAACGGCGAGTCAGGGCGAGGGTTAAGACAACATGAGACCCAATGTAGCCTGCACCGCCAGTGACGAGCACACGCTGCAACATATGAGCAAAAAAGAGGTCAGAGCGAACCGAGCCAGGCTTGAAAATCGTATACCCACGCGCAGAGGCTCGGAGGAAGGCGACATATTCAATATGGTGGAAGATTGAAGGAAGGGGATGGGAAGAATTTAAAGAGCAGGGCCAGGTGTCGCAGTTAATATAGTGTGTTCGAACTGGAATTCGGGATGGGCGGGATGGAGTATGACTGAGAGAGCAAAAACCCTGGCGGTCGCTCTCGTTTTAGCCCGATAGGACGATCGAGCAATCAAGCGCCGGGTCACTCGGGTCTACTGTCAATGTAATTCATTTGGCTCCGATAACCGCCTACAATTCTATTGCGCAGTATCTTGCTATCACCCTCAACACGCCCACGCATATACCTATCATTTGCGCTGTCGACGGTCTCAGCAACAATGCTCCCCCGCACTCTTTGTTCAAAACAAAGCCACACAACTGGAATGAGGACGGGAATAAGAAGCGGCTGGCAGTTAGGATGGAGATGATACGCGGGATGCCTCGGGAGAATGGCCACACAGCTCGCGGCGCTCACACAAATGGGGCACATAGACGGAAGCGTGCGCGTCAAGCGACATTTAATTGGTTCAAGTCACGCAACGTCTCATAACAAAGGACACACTACGTCACCTCCCGCGTCCGGCAGCGGTCCGCATCCATGGGGTGGGACTCTCATCCCCCACTGCATCTTCTAGTCGACCACCGTGGTAGGTCGCCGTCACATCCGGCAGCGCGAACATGTTAGAGAAACGGTGTCTTGACCCTGGGCCCGGCTGAACTGGGGCCGCACCCGCTTCCCGCGCTCCAAAGACTGTTTCGTCGTCCTCCGGTCCTGGGCTACCTGCAGAATAACTATCTCCGTCCCTCCCCATCCACCGAGGCTCCTCGTCGCCTCCGTACTGGGTTTCATCGTTGTCAAAGGAAGAATCTGTGGAACGCGACCGATCAAAAGATTCGTCCCCTCCAGCATCCGCATCGTGGGGTATATGATAAGACGCAGGCGACACCAGCCCTGAATCGTCTTGCCATTTCATCGGCGAGTCCTCTGCATAAACCTGCTTCGACGGGCCCGCCAACGCCCTACTCGGAAGATTTGAGGACCGGCTAGTCGGTTTACTCGGAAGCGCCGATCCTTGGAGATCGTCTGGCGAAAGTCCAAAGAGCCCCTGAATTGGGTTGGGCCTCGCAAGTGTCGATGCACTGCTAGTCGATGACGGGGCGCCCCCGTAGTTACGCGAACTATAGGACGTGCTCGGGGCAACGCTCGAAATAGTAGACATGTCCGCATGAGTGACGCTTCGATCCGAACCAGCAGGAATCTTAGACATAACATTTCGCACGAACAACGCAGCTGCTTGTTTCGAAGGCGTTCGCTGCAGTGTTTCCCGTGTTCGCGTGGGAGAATAGGGTTGAAGAGTTACTGGTGCCTTTCGAGTACTTTCCTCAAAGCTCGCATCGGGAAGAGTCGAGACCGTAGAGTCACTTGTAGATATATTGCTGCGTAAATCGGTGATGCCGTCCCATCGAACCCCAGGCTTCGTCGTGTTCATAAGATTGGTCTTGAGTACGTCTTGCCTAAGGTCACGCCCAGCAGATTTTCGCCTGCCTTTGCCCTTGTTCGGCGAGGGGGCGCCGCGAGATGATCTCGAGTCTTGCTCAGGAACGGCAAACAGAATCCCCGACGAGCTCGTCGAAGCTTGGTTTGTACTCATGTTGTGAACAGAGGAGTTGGACTC
>JANWGL010001070.1:0-12154 GCA_025200755.1 Ceratobasidium sp. C01
TGGCAGGCCAGCTCGCAGAGTTCGGCAAAACCCCTCAAGGCGAAAAATACATCAAGTCCATCGAGTACGACGAGAAGCTCAGCTTTTTCGCACCTGTGGACAGCGTAAGTCACATATCACTCGGCTAGCTCCAGTACTTGACGATTCATTTCTGACGAACTTGCGTTCACAGGCATTCGAGTCTTGTTCAATCGAGGACGATCTCTTCAAGTACTTTTCTTTCAGCACTGTTTATGGGAACGTTATCTCCTCGAAGCGTGCCCCGTACAACTCCCATTCGACTGGAAACAGCAAGATGGGATCTGCCGACCTTCGCAAGCGGACGGTAGCGAAGCAAGTCCAGGTATATTCGTTTCAGACTTTTACCTATCCGCGCGATAACGTATTTTATTTGGTCTAACAGGTCTACGACACGTACACCAGTGATGGTAGCCAAAAGCGATGGGACGGCACCACCATCCTCGTCAACAAGGCAGTTGGGACTGCAAAGGTGTTGGAGGAATCGAGGTACAAGAATATCCAGGTTCTTACTACCGACGGAATTGTCGCTGTGCCCAAGAGGCTCGACGACCTCCTCTGCAAGGCCCTCGTGCCTAGCGCTCCGAACGGATTCACCAAGCTCGGTGGAGGACTTCAGGAGACTGGCCAATCGGATATGTTGTTCAACGCCGTGAGGACTACCGTGAGTTTCAGACCTTTGACTCCAAACGCGTATTGACTGTTTCCGCGTGAATTAGATCTTTGCTCCTACCGACGCTGCGTTCGAGGAAGCCCAGGTCCCAAGCGACCAGCTTCACGACGTCCTGCAGAACCATTTCGTCCCTTCGGTTATTTACACCACGAGGTTCCCATCTCCACCTGTCGCCAAGGCCAAGTCCGGCAAGGAGCTCACGTTTGAGCTCATCGGCCAAGACGCATACGTTTCGTGCGGAAAGACCAGGGCGGCCGTGCTTAGGCGCGATGCTGCGGCAGACAACGGTGTCATCCATGTTATCGACAAGGTTTTGATTTGCGACTGAATATGATTAGGATATGGGGAACATTTTACGACTGACTTGAACGATTGTTGCACGGACATTTGATGATGAACTTTATGACTTGTAGCTTACCATGTATTATCTCACTCGTTTGTGTATTTTGGGAATGAACAATGGATACGAATTTGGGACCTTGTGGTCGAATATTACTGTTCGGGTGTGTAAGAAGCGAGTGCCAAGAGGCCACCAAGTACGCCGGCGGTCTTGCATGGTGATCCCCTCGCGTCGTGGTCAACGATTTGTATACCATGTATACTATCATGTATTAGTTTTCTCGTCCACGCGCTGTACGAACCATTGGGGGATGCGGAAATGTGACCTGTGATGCTTCTAGGCAGGCTGCGGCCCAATCTCATAGCCCTTTGCAAGCATGTATGCGTTCATCGTTTCCTATTGCCCTTACTCCCCTGGTATCAGAGCTCTTACTCCGGGAAATCTAGGGATATTTATGCTCTCTTGTATGATTATACCCCGTCGTCAACTCGTAGAGTATATCTGAAAGAATGTAACTCGTAATTGCAAAGCGAGCGGTCTCAGAGCACCCGAAAATCTTGGCGGGTTTACTAAATTTAGATCCTCAAAAACAAAATGTGATCGGGCTCCGTTTAATTTTGTGAAAACTCCATCACACCTTTGCCTATCGCGAAACACTTAGGATTTGGGGATAAAGAGCTCTCGTACCAGGAGTAGTCCATTAGTATCTAAAACGCCGAGTCCAAAGCCTACGACCCACTATTAGCGGCAAAGGCAAGGGCGGGCTGAAACCAAATTTGGTGCATCAAAGTACGTTTTCTAGGTCAGTGAGAGTTATGAAGGGGATCAAGCGCTAGGATCACATCATAATCAACGGTGACGCCCGTAGGTGAGGAATAAGATGAATTTCAAACCTATTTTATGTGTTGATTGTAATATGGGTCCAATCGTCACCGGAATAACGCCAATGTGTTTGTGGATAGACATAACAGGATGGTCACTAGAGAGTGGAAGAAGGGTTAAGAGGCAGATTGGCGAGTCCCATGTAACCGGAACTTTGCGTAGTGTGCCAATTTGGTTTCTGCCCGATGCCAGGTGGAATCAACGCCGGACCGATATTCTCGGGCGCCGAAATCGGGCATGGGCATCGCCAAGTAATCCGGTTTGAACTTAGTATTGAGATACTCGGGGAGTTGGTGGTTTTACATCGAGATCACTAACTCGCTGAAGATGCATCTCCTTACGAAGTCCAAAAGGATTGCCCATAAATAAATCGAAATTTGCGACTGAGTAGTCTAGAGGCCTGAGAATCCTACCATGCGTCTCAAATAACAGCAATATCTCATTGGAACAGCAAGGTCTGCCCAAGTGCCGTACTTGTATTACGCACAACACCGTAAAGGGGGGTAGCGGCAATAATGGTGAAAGAGGTTCCCATTCGCGACGAAACTGATATCCGATGTAGGGATTGGTATACCATGCGGCGTCCGGAGAACGTGTACGACGGCCTCGTTTTAGTGGGGGTATATATCGCAGCGAGGCCTATCCGCCCCGTCTCCAACGTGGACAGCGCTGGCATACGTATCAAACAAATTTCGGCCGACGATCCATTGCACGTGAAAAGTGCGTATATATCCAGGGTCATTCTATCTTGGACAAAGTGATTGGGGCGATAGGAAGTGGATAGGACCAAACCGGGCAGGTCGATGCTCGTCGCGCCACGTCAAGGCACGTGTTCCAGATGACGTGATCATGCGGCAAATTGCAAACCCTAATTTACGTGTCTCGCGACTTGATAAGACGACCTCGAGGGCTTCATTCGCGGCTGATACGACCTCATGAGTGTTCCGGACGGCCTAAGGCAGCGTAAGCCGGCGTTAAAGGACGATGTGCCTACACCCACGATTACGACTGCGACGGCGGAGATAGTGTGGGGACGGACGCCAGCGGGAGACAGTAAGTGCAATACCCTTTAATCATACGTAAAGCTAATTAGTGTGCAGTTTTCCGTGTACCGACGACGCAGGACGTGCTCACCTCGCTGTTCCACCCGTTGCACCCAAAGACCCACCTCGACCTCGTGAACCTAGCGCTCCTCGGCGGCCAGATCCTATTGTTCTTTGCCCTCCCACGAAACGTCGGACGTGCGCTGTTCCTCGTGTACTTTGCGTTCTGGCGTCTGGCGTACGACGTGGGACTCGGTTGGGTCCTCACTAAACAGAGCAAACGGCGCTGGATTGTACGAGAAGTCAAGGCTCGGGGGTGGTTAGATCCGAAACGGCGTCCGGCGGTGTACGAATGGATTCGGAATCAGCTGAAGAACAAGATGGGCGGGGATTATTCGTACGATGTGAGTGCGGAGTCTTGGGATTGGTGTGCGGTGCTTATGGTGACGTAGGACCTTCCTGTCGAGTACAATACGTGGCTGCTGTTCCGCCAGTTGGTCGATATCATCCTCATCAATGATTTCCTCGCATACTGCATGTTCGCATTCACCGTCTTCCGCATCCCGGATGGTCTCTCTGCCGGCGTTCATCTCCTCCGGTACGTCCCCCTCCCATCCCGCACCACTGCACCACCTCTAACTAACCCCACTACAGCTGGATAATCGGCCTTGCCCTAATCGCCTTTAACCTCTGGGTAAAAACCGAAGCCCACCACGTCGTAAAGGACTACGGCTGGTACTGGGGGGACGTCTTTTTCGAGCGCGGTCGTCTTGTCCCAGGCGGCGCATTCGACACTTCCTTAGTATTCGACGGCGTATTCGAAATGGCTCCGCACCCTATGTATTCGGTTGGATATGCTGGATACTACGGGCTCAGTCTCATTGCTGGAAGCTATCCTCTATTCTTCGTCAGCTTGTGGGCACACGCACTTCAATTTGGGTTCCTCGTTTGGTTCGAGAATCCTCGTGAGTGGTAATTTCGCGAAGATTAGATAAGATTTAGACTGATGTTCCTCCGAAGATATTGAGCGTGCGTATGGACAGAAACAGTTGATCGCGGTCCGGACGCCTCTATTCCCCGACACGCCGATAGTATCCAGCGTCGATCTCCCCATCGCTCAAGAAGGTTCGTACCCCATTTCTTCATCACCTTCCTCCTCTTCTTTCATTGACTCTCGATCTACTTCCTCCATTCACTTTCTCGATCTATTTCCTTCATTCACTCCGTTCGGTTCATTCCCCTAACGCCCCACGAATCCTACTCAACGTCCTATCGAATCCCACTCCAACTTCTTCGATCCTAGCTAATTCATTCCCTCTAGCCCACGACACAGCCGAACTCTCCACCCCAGCCTACACAGATGCAGATACCGAAACCGAACCCGACACAGACAGCCTCGCCCGCTCGCTCTCTCCTCCACCCGGTCGACCTTCCATCTCCCCCGTGCGCAACTCCCGCCCGTCCGTCTCCCCCGAACCCGCGCACGCTCGTACAGCAAGCGGCGGAATCGTTCGAGTCCAGACGCCGGATCATGTGACGGGGGGAGAGAGGAAGCGCCCGAGTCACGCGAGGCACAAGTCGTTGTCGAAACATGATCTTATTGCACGGTATTTTAGGAAAGATTTGGTTGGGTTTCATAATATCGATTTGTTGAGGTACGTCCACCTTCGTCGTATTGTTACTATTTTGTTCGCGTACTGATTGGATGATGCAGGG
The DNA here is from genome assembly GCA_025200755.1 of Ceratobasidium sp. C01. Lineage (NCBI taxonomy): Eukaryota > Fungi > Basidiomycota > Agaricomycetes > Cantharellales > Ceratobasidiaceae > Ceratobasidium > Ceratobasidium sp. C01. The sequence goes on from JANWGL010001070.1 coordinate 4,673, forward strand.
CTTCGGATTTAAAGCTCGTCCTGCTCACGTTCTATATCCTCGCCCCGTCTGTTTTGCCGAATGGGACAACCACCTACTTCTTCCACGCGCTCGGATGGCGGATATTCCATTCGTTTGTTCTAGGAGGGATACTTAAGGCGCAGAGTGAGGGCAAGTGGCTCGTCCGTCACTATGTTCAGGTACGTCTTCCCCTAAATGTAGATATATATGAAGGGGGCACTGATGATGGCGATGGGGTGTAGACCTATCATTATGAAAAGGGACGAGAGGACGGGGCTGTTGAAGAGGCGTTTGCGAGCTGGAAGGAGTTGTATACTATGAGTTTGTGTGGGACTTATGGTGCGTCTTTCAATTTCTTGGCAAAATTGTTTGGGATTTGGGGCATTCATGAGTGCCTGGATGCTCATGAGCGCTCCTAAGTGCCGACGATTTTTGCCAACATTCCTCTTTCCGATTGAACGTAAAACTAATACGATTTGGTGTCGGATACAGCTTCGTTCGTCGTACTCGCATGGAAAACGTACTCGATCCCTGCGGACTGGACTGTCGGTGACCAATTATTGAGGCATACCTTTGGTGTCGTGAGTTTATTTCTTTTATGAATGAGTGGACGAGGATTGGTCTTGATGGTGTTTTTGGTAGTTGTTGCTGGGATTGCATTTGTGGGCTGCGCTGCAGAGTTATGAGATTTTGGGTGTATTCGGTAAGTTATTCATTCCACCCCACTAAACTTCAAAGCACACCCGCTATCTCATCGAAACCCATATTAATTTCCTAACACACTCTCAAACACAGGCTGGTTCTTTGGAGACTTTTTCATCGCAGACTACCCCGCTCAACTCTCCTACACCGGGATCTACCGCTTCTTGAACAACCCCGAACGAACCATGTCCGGCGCGGCGCTATTCGGTCTGGCTCTGATTTCTGGGTCAAAGGCGGTGTTTGCGATGGCTCTTATTAGCGCTGGTGCGCATTGGTGGTTCCTCAAGTTTGTTGAGAGGTGTGTATTGTTTGTTTTGAGTCGAGTTGAGGGCGAGACTGATGGTTGAGGATAGCCCGCACATGAAGAAGCTGTATGGCGACTCGTTGAGGAAAGATGCGGGTCTCACCAAGACGCTCAAGTCGGTAGCGGGAAAGAACCCCAAGGTCGCGCGCGTAGCTCGAGAATTTACCGGGACGTTTGAAAAGGTGTATGAAGACACCGCCGTGGTCGTCGAAGATTTCCTCGCCAAATGTAAGCCCCCTTCCTTCTCCATCATGAAAAGGATAGCGCTGACGAGAACGGGCATAATAGCGGCACCGATCATTTCCGAGGTTGTACAGGATACAAAGGTCCTCCTTCAACAGAGTCGAGAGAAATTGGTTATTACGTATGTGGTTCTGCGTTGGGGATCATTGAATACACGATGCTGATCGAGTGCACACGATGCTCATTTTACTTTACGCACGTTCGATTTCTGGTTCTGGCGCCTCGTGTTTTTTTTTGGCGATCCACGTTCTTCTTGTTCGGTTCCTTTCTTGCGCCCGCCTCGGTCTCGCACTCGCGCCCGTGCCCCCTTGCGACCCCGCTTTTCTCGCTCCCTCACCTTTCCCACCTCGCTTTTCTCAACACGACATAGACGCGTGGCCAACAATCTATCCCTATTCGACGTCGGCAAATACCACCTCTCCGTCGTCCCCACTAACCCGGATGGAGAACTTCGGTTCCACATTGGCGAACCGATTACGATCGCATGGCGCTCGCCACTCGAGCATTCTCATCGCGACTGGATTGGGATCTACCGAGTACGTCCGATTTTTTCTATCACATCCCCCCTGTGAGTGTGCGCTGAATGTGATGTGATATGGTAGGTGGGCGCAAACCAGTCTAATCTCGTTACGCGCGTGAATTCGATGGGATTATGGGTGCCGGTGCATGATGATGAGTGGGATGGGGATGTGCCGCTTTCGAAGGACCGACGTGAGCAGACTGACCATGGAGAGGTCGTTTTCCAGAAGGATCAGTTGCCGTGGCAGGTTGGGAAGTACGAGGTGAGTTGGGTGTTGAGTGCGGTTTGGGGTTATGCTGATATAGTTGGGGGTTTAGTTTAGGTATCATCATGACGGGAAATATAATGTTATGAGTATGGCGGGGCCGCTTGAGATTTATGGTAAGTGCGCATATTTTTATTTACTTAATTTCTACTAATTACTTGTCTAGTCGATAAACCCTCCACGCTCGACTTCGAGTCCGTCCACCGTACCCTCTTACGAATCGTCACACTTTGCCTCGACTCCGACCCCTCCCTCGTACCCCTCAGCTCCGGCATAAATTCCTCGCCTTCATCTTCATCCTCGGATTCAGACACCACCTCCAAACCCTCCGCTACACCCTCTTCGAACCGAACCGACCCAGACGACTTCCGATTCTGGTCCGAGCGCCAGGCGAAGAGGATCGCGGGCGCAGTAAATGCGGCATTTGATGTGGAGTATGCGACTGAGATTATCGTTGCGGACGCGAATGTCACAGCACTTGCGAATCGGATCGTGAATTCGCTGGAACTGCTGGCGCCGAGTTTGTGAGACGGAGAGGGGGCTTAGTGGTATGGCGAGGTACTTGTAAAAGGGGTGTTGTCGTAAAAGTATATACTGGGTTTAGGATGTGCATCGAATTCATTTTTATATTCTTGAATTTCTTGTGGACTAGTTTGCATGCATCGCAAGTTACAAAACAAGTGAGGACAAATGTTCCGGAAGGTCTTGGTTAGAGCAATGGGCCCTTGAATCAATACTTCGTAGGAGTACTGTACTAGCGCTCGCGAAAAGTATCAGAACGCGTGATTTGTCAGCAGCCAAATCTTCGTGTTCTTTCGCTTTACCCGCCGCAACGGGGAGTATGAGTAGAAACTAGTAGTTTCAAGTGTAATATACGTACCCAAGCTACCCTCTATGAAAAAATCGTAATGTTTCAGCACTTTCCCAGCGAGGTTTTGAGCATACGAGCCATGAGTCCATTTCAGCAGTTCCCCTGGTGCGGCAGTCATTTGAGCTCCAAATTATGCGATTTTAGGGCATTAGTGCGGTCTAAAGGTACCCTTGAGTACATTGGCATGGCAAGACTTTGAAATTTCCGCAAGATCAACGACCTCGGGTTGAGGATTGGGAGGCACACCCCTGGTTTCAGCTGAATTTTGACCATAATGCGTAAACTTCAGATCATTGAGGTCTAGTTGTGAGCGGATATAAATTATAGTTTAACTTAGCAGTCAATATCTATCCTGTTTTACCCCTACACTTGCCGTACTCGTAAACTTGCCTTCTGTCAGCTGCGTGCGGAATGCATGCTGCGCCCCGGCCCCTGGATATCACAGAGCTTTTGCTCTTTTGCTACTCCAATGTACTAAATGGTACGTACCTTTAGATTGTTATGACCCCCTTAAATCGCAAATTTTGAAGCTCAACTGACTGCCACACCAGGGGAACTGCTGAAATGGACTCATAGCTTGTATGCTCAAAATCTCGCTGGGAAAGTGCTGAAACATTACGATTTTTTCATAGAGGGTAGCTTGGGTACGTATATTACACTTGAAACTACTAGTTTCTACTCATACTCCCCGTTGCGGCGGGTAAAGCGAAAGAACACGAAGATTTGGCTGCTGACAAATCACGTGTTCTGGTACTTTTCGCGGGCGCTAGTACTGTACCAGCTGAATCTGATAAACTGGTACCAATTGCTGTAGGCTTTTGCACCTGTCCACGCGCAAATAGCAAGGGCTTTAATTGATTATGCTGCCGAACCGGCAGACACAGAACAGCGCCCCAAAGCAGCAAGCATGTCTCGAGTAGTTGGATTCTGGGCGGGCTCGGTGGTGTTGAACAACCAGCTTGTGATTGTTAGCGCCACCGCGTCAGCTGCCGTAGACTCTTGTGTGCGGTGCCCCACGCTCTCGACGAAATGTCCGAATGCGCCTAAGCGCTCCAGAGCATAGACCGGGTTCTTCGTAGGCTCACGGAGCCACCAGGGCACAATTGTGGCGCTTTTGGGCACTGTGGAGCACAACTCACCCGAGCCTAGCCACTTATGGGCCTAACAACTGTATTTTATATTCGCATATACTCGGATTTTTTCACCTTAACCAACAACTAACCCCACTGGTACAGTAGTTCGCGGTATTGCGACTCAACAAATGTTTAATGATATGCATTTGCATACAAGGCAGTTCCTAGGTTTGTAGGTGGGTAGCCTCGGGTGGGCCGTGCTCCGCAGTGCTCCAAAGCGCCACACTTGTGCCCTGATGGCTCCGCGAGCCTACGGAGAACCCGTTCTACGGTCTGGAACGCTCAGGCACATTCTAGTCAAAGATTTTGTCGAGATATGCAGAGCCGCGCAGCGCTGGATGTGGCGCTTGGCAGGCTAAAAATGGTCCGCGCGACATCGCCACGCTCATGTCTGGACTTGCGCGAGGCTTGGTGTAGGTCACGTCGTGTCACATTGTCACCTGTGTCCACATTCCGCAAGTGCGTTTGCTACTCAGTCGTACGAATAACGTCCTGGATCGTAGCCAACATATATCTTGCTCCCAGCTGAACGCAAATTGTGTGTCCCTCCCCCCACTCCGTGAAACCCAATCCGCCCAGTTCATCATGCCCCGGCTACCCCTGCCGACACTCGAATATACCCTCAGCCATCCGCACCCCAAGAACCGTTTGTTTATGGTCGCTACGATTGTACTATGTGTGCTTGCGTTACCAGTCTTGGTTCTGGTCAACGGTGAATATATTTCGACCTGTTTCCTGGTGCTTAAGAGAGAGAAAGCTAACTCGCCCCCAAGTCGCAACTCTTGGATATGAGTTGGTGCCCAAGCTCTCGTCTAAATTCCACGCCAACTACAAATCAGATGTATGGTGGAACTCAAGGTATATGCCCGCGCTCCTGAGCGGTGGCAGCCAACAGTGCCAACCTGCGGACCTCGGCCGAGGCGACACCTTCAGAGTAACCAGGTCTCTGTTCGACTACACGGTCCTGGGCATCTGGGACACAGCTGATATCCTTGAGGGCCCCCCGAATTCTCTTCATGCGCCGAAGGAAGAGCGTATTGAGTATAACGGCCAATCATTCGCCAGCTGTGCTGTCGCGAATGCCCAATTCGATTACAGTCTGGTGGAGCAAGCTCAAACAGTAACTGTGAGTGATAAAAGTATCCGTGTGAGTAACGAATGCTCATAAAGGTATTGACTGACAGGTCGGCGTCATCTGTCCCGGAAGCGGAGATTATTTGTTTCGCATGGAGATGCAGGCTGCACCGACGTTTTCCTGGCGGGCCAATAAAGACTTAATCAGACGGTACTTCGACCCTACCCTGGGTCAAGTGAACGTCCCCGACGCACACCCGATCGACTATAGAAAGGTCGCGATTGTAGCACTCGAATTGATATCAACCGACTCTCTCACTATTTTCAACAACCAGCCGTTCCTGGGCCCCGTCCTCGGCATGAGTGCTAATGTCAACATAAGTTTTGCTACTGGGATAATCAAACAAAACGTCGTGACGTCCACCCTCACATTCCTCAATGGAACGATAGTTGACTTTCCGGATGAAGCTCAAATCTACACAAGAACCATATTCAACTTGTTGGCCGTCACTGCTAGCACGGTCAATCTGGACCTCGGATCCGCCGTGTCCGAGAACATGTACTTGAACGGCGCGGTTATAAACAAGACCATCGGCCCCAACTTACCTCCAGTGGGCGTCGACCCGAACAATTGGGCTTTGGGCACCAATTCATTCTCCTCCGGGCAGCTTCCCCCTCAGTATCAGACTTGGGCCCAAGCGCTCCTCAATGGGTATCCGGTTTCGCTTGGCAATGTGACGGGGCTGCCCCAGGAGTCAGCTATGATCAAGTCTTATCTCTGCCCGATCTACCGGCTCAAGCCGATAAAGTCGCTCTTGGCCTCTGTGTTCGTGGGTACGGCGACTATGTTCATGTCGCTCTGGGCCACATGGATGTGTCTCACGAGCGTTGTTGCCAGGAGAATACAGGAACCTTGTGAGTTGGCCTTCATTCTCAAGACGAGTCCCATCTAACGAACTCAAACCTTTGCAGGCTTGGACTGCCAATGCTCCAAGTGCAAACCAGCCTCACTCGACCCTGATGCTGGCTCAAACACTAGCTCCCGTCCACAGTGCAGCTCTCAGGACCGCACGTCTGCGTGTGATGTCGAGTAAGAGTGGATCTGCCTGGGTATAATTACGAGGTCTCGAACTGACGCTCTTGTGGGTTAGAGCACCCCTTCTTGAACAGGAGAAGCCCGATGAGACTCGCAAGGTCACACATGATTCGGCCTGAAGGCTCGTGTTGATCACCTCGTTAAGAAGCCCTGTCGCAGCGGAAAGGCGGTAGAGCTGGGGCTTGAAGTCCTTTAGACATGGGATCGTCTGAAAGGTTCCATGCTTTGATATATATGGGTGGCGCTGATTTGTACGATTATCAGTGTTTCCGGGGTTTCATGTGAGCTTGATATTACCCTCGCTTGCATTGGAGGAAATGGATTTCTTGGGTGTCTGGAACCACGAGTGAAGCCCACTGAGCAAGGTTTGCCTGGGTGATATAATCAATACGTGGATGCGTCTCCTTCCGCTCGTTTTGAGGTGTCTGATGTCCTTTCTAATGTTCTTTCTAATGTTGGCTGGGGACAGGCTTCTTCGCTCGCTTAGGATAGTCCCGTAAGCTAGTTGATTATTGTGATACCACGCCTGAGTGACCAATTTTGGCCTTTTGAAAAGATAGACAATATTGAGGGCATTCGGGATACAAATATCTAACCGCTACTATGATTTTATAGCGCATACAAGGGCTGAAAGCTGTTCCAACCTTATTGACCAATGTGGATGTACGGGAACCAGCGTCAAAAGCTTTCCTCTCCTATTATTTCTCGGCATACACCGACTGCTGCATGCGGCGCCCGGGCCACTTGAATATGGTCCAATCTTCCGCCCTGTATAATCTGTTTGTACACTTTGAAGTGTATCATAGCCCCTAATCCACGACATCACTGCGATCGCCTTCGGATAGCCCACCATTATCATTTCGGCAGCAAGGTGTATCGCCTCGTCTAGTAGTTTTGGGTCGCCAGTTGCGGTCTGACGAGCAGGCAAGAATGCCAACCCCTTATTGCTTTGAGGTCGATGCGCAATTTGTTCCAGGCTCGGAGTGCCACCATGCAGATGGAAAAGGCTTTTTGCTGGAGCGTCCACGTCTCGTGAACCGTGACATACGAGATGGACGCAATCGTAGTTTCCCATCACATTCAGGATCGAGTCAGGTGTTGTTCTGTAGCTTAATGTCGGGTATGCCTCAAATGTGTTTTTGGATGTTCTCGAGTTCGCATCTTGCATCATATATACTAGCTTACTAAGTTGACGCAACACGTGATGCGCTTTTTTTTTTTTTTTTTGAATACATTTATAACGCGCTACATGATCACAAGGTCAAACCGCACGG
>JANWGL010001073.1:414-36045 GCA_025200755.1 Ceratobasidium sp. C01
GTTTGTTTTCTGCTGAAGTAGCATCGGGTGTGGGAGGGACTGTCGCTCTTTCACATACCCATCAATATCTTGAAAAATAATTAACTCAGAGGGTAATTGTGTACTGTCCTACGTAGCCCCCATGCCTGTTTATTGGATTAACCAGTGTGTTTCCCAGATGAATGTACCCATGTACTATCGGCGTACCATTGCACCGGTTCTACATTCTTGTGAATAGACCTGAAAATCTGACGTTGTACAAATGGGAATATCTTACCCGGGTGGCACTTTCCGTGGCACATAGACTAGAATCGTCAAGAAATGCTCAATTCCTTGTCGTCCATGGCAAAACTATATCATTAGTCGAACAGAATGCTGCAAAGTGGACCTTGAAGGACACATATGAAGTTAGACTAAGTTTATCTTCCATGTTAGAGCTCTACCCTAAATCTGACGACCTCATGCGCCAGCATATGACCTGGAACCCACCCCCTGTTTGATCCACACCACTCGAAAGCAGTTCATACGTAAGTGTTCGTTAAATTGGAGCCCATCGGGCTAATATAAGCGAGTTACACGTTTGGATAACTATGTCTTAAATGCAAGGATAGAAAATATCGTACAGAATTCCGGCGTGATTGAGGAGTAGTGAGTTGATCTGTGCATACTTGACCGATTAGAGAAAAGCACGATTTAGGTAGATATTTCGGTATACGCGTAGATACAACGGCCTCGTTGGCAAGGTACGTGCCGCCCGGCGGCGCTCCTCGAGTACGAAGGGCAGCCAGATATCTGCCAAAGTTGATTGTCATAGCCCAATATGCACAAACGGAGCCCATTCCTCAACATTCTCCTCTCCCAGGTCTTGCCTAAGCTGTGTAACAGCATCATGCAATGCGCTTGCAGCTTTATTCGTATCCGGAATTCCATTCTCAAGAAGGCGGGCATAAACACACTCCGCGATCACTGGTGCGTGCTGATCCTTGATCGACCACATAGTTGCAATCACCGTCGAGTAACCGGCGTCAATCATCCCCCCTGCTAGATGAACAGATTCTTCTGGAAGGTCCTTGTCCCCTAACGCAGTTTGACAAGCGGATAAGAAAGCGAGGCTTGCATGATTACGTGGCTTCTTCGAGATCGCTGCCAGGTCCAGCTTCCCTTTGTGGAGGTAAAATGCGCTTTTTGTAGGGTCACTGAGGTCTTGTGTAGCATGGCAGGCAAAATGGACCCAGCTGCTGTCCCCCATCGCCTTCAGCACCGCGTCAACAGTTGCTTCGGGACCGCTCATCTGCCTCAGCGGTAAACGACCGGTAATCTTTCGGATACTTTTCAACTCCTCGGCAGCAAATGGTAACGACGACATGCCGGGTGTCACTGGTTGAGCTACTGCTAGAATTCCTCGAAATTCCTCAGGGCGCTCCCGCGGTGCAAGTAGAGCCGAGATGATAGGTGTGTAGGAAGAAATTACGTGGTTGTAGATTCTCGGCTGCGCCTGATTCTTGTCGTATATACCAGCCGCATGTAACGGTAAAAATGTAAGTGGGCCAGTTGTGCACCAAGTGATGTGAGGGAGTAAGTCACTCGGTGGTGCTATCTGCTGCCCGGATATTAATCAATAACACAAAACAGTTGGGTTGTGAGTACGTACTAGGTAACCCAGGTGGTCAAGTATTGGTTTTACAATGTCGGACCAGAGTAGCTCAAGTATATGGATAAAATGCACAACAGATGGCGTGGCTGGGGCTACACCACGGTCGCGCGCGCCACACAGACTTAAATTATGTGACCATTGTATCTGTGCTTCTGCCGCTTTTTGATAAGAAAAATTATTGAGTGGTACGTGGGTAACGACGTCTGATCGTGGGTGTAGAACCAGAGCATCGCATCGACGGTGGTGGATGTTGACCATGATTACGACACCTTGCCTTGTGGCCTTCAACAGTTCGTTGATCTTCTTTGGACCTAGGAAGTTATTGAAGCCGGGTAGTTGGCGTGCTGCTTTAACCAGTGCCTCCCATTCTTCCGCTAGGCGGTGATGCCTCTGCGCAGCTTCCTCGAGTGTCGCTTTCCCAATATTATCCTTTCCGGTACCTCCGGTCTCAAGCTCTTTGCTAACGATCTCTAGACGATCAGCGAGCTTCATGTCGACGGCCCGCAATTCGTCTATAGGAGTACGGAGCCTCAATCGCTGTCCCCAAACAATCGATCTGCCTTCTTCTAGCCACTCCAGTGCTCGAGCGTACTGCTCTGATGCGATCGCTGCTGCAGCTGCCTCAACTGTAAAGTCTCCTATCAGCACGGTGTTCTGGTACCGATGGCGAACAGTGGAACCCATCCAGACAATCCGAGGAACAAGAGTCATCGCAACATCGTAAGCATCGAGTAGGATGGCTTTGTGTCGCCGAGCGTAAATATTAGCCCAGCTTCGTGCAGCATTGAATCTAACCATGGCCGGTCCAGTGTTTGATTCTGCGGCCCGTTGGAAGTTGTAAATCGCTTGGTTGAGATCCGATAGGTCGCCGGAAAGCTCGAATCGATTCGAAAGTGATTTACCAAGGTCACACAGGAACTCGGGCTTGTCGTAATGGCCTTCAGGTGCGAGCTTCACTGCTTCCTGTTTATATCGAATTGCCTCGTTCGCATCTTCAGGCTTCCCAAAGTGATCGAAACGACACTGAATCGACTTTCCAAGATTGTTGAAATGCAAAGGCCGCTGGGCGTGAGCGGCTGGCGTGAGCGATATTGCTTGCTCTTGGTAACGGACTGCCGCTGCGACGTCCTCCTTATCCTTCGAGATTTTGAACCGAGATATCAAACATTGACCGAAATTGCCAAGGAAAGCATGTCGCAATGAGTGGCTGCTAGGTGCAAGTGAAACAGCCAGTGAATGGCAGTGAATGGCTTCCTCGATGTCATGAGCGTCGCCCGAGTGCCCAAAGCGACGCATATGCGACTTTCCTAGATTATCGAAAAACCTGGGCTTCTCAACGTGATCATCGGGAGTAAGCGAGATTGCTATTTGTTGGCGGTGAACAGCTTCATTGATGTCTGCTATATCACCTTGGAGCCCGAAACGGCACATAAATGCAAGACCAAGGTTATTGAGGAATGTGGGCCTTTGTGCATGGCTATCAGGAACTGTAAGAGTAGCCTGTTGTAACCAAGATATCGCTTCATCAATATCAGACAGGTCGCCCAGGCGTTCGAACCGACGCATATATGAGATCCCCAAATTACTAGTGAAGGTCGGTCGTAGTGTGTGGTCGCTTGGCACGAGTGACACAGTCTCCCTCTGGCATTGTATGGCTCGGCTGATATCAACTAGATTGCCTAAGCGCTCAAATCGGCGCATGTATGTCGTGCCTAGGTTATTGAGGTACGTGGGTCGCTCAGTGTGGCCAGCCGATGATCGCGAAACAACTTGTTCGAGTACCTCGATTGCTTGATCGATATCAGGCAGGCCTCCGATATGCTCAAAGCGCCGCATGAGGGAAAGTCCTAGGGTGTTCAGCGCTCCCACCCGGCGCGGGTCGTCTTCGTATGTCGATGAGACTACCTGTTGTTGACATATTATTGCCTGATCTACGTCTGAAAGGTCGCCCAGGCGGGCAAATCGACGCATGAGCGACAACCCGAGGTTTGCGAGTGAATTTGTATCACGACGAGAATTTGAGACGCTCTGTTGCTGAAATGCGACAGCTTTGTTGATATCCGCTAGGTCTCCAAGACGCTCAAATCGGTTCATGTAGGCGAGGCAGAGGGTATCATAATAACTGAATTTCGCTGGATCGGTTTCAGACAAGTTCGTAAGAGCTTCGAGGTGAAGTCCGATGCATTCGTTGATGTCATCTAAGTCCCCTAGACGTTCGAATCGGCGCATCAAACATATAGCCAAGCTAATAAGATATTCTGGCCTCATTGGGTGGCCCTGCGGGGAAAGAGAAACCGCCTGTCGGATTCGTTCGGCAGCCGCATCAATATCAGGTTGTTCCCCAGAGTGCTGGAACCGATCAACAAGGGAGTTGCCGAGTTCTTCGAGACAATCACACCTCCCGGGGTCGCCCCCAGACAAAAGTGCCAAGCTCAGTTCCCGGTATTCGATAGCACCGTTGATGTCCGAAAGATCCCCAGTTTGTTGGAAACGATCACTGAAGTACCTAGCCTGATTTTCGAATTGTCGTGCCTCATCGGGGGAGGTCTCAGTAGGGCTGCTGGAGCTCTCGGTGTCATGTTGTGGTTTTGAGGGGGAAGTAAGGAATCTACGCACCGACCCCCTGTGATGTTCTCGCCCATGGAGGATGCGCTGAGCTAGAGGATCGTTTCTTCCACATAATCTCAACACAGCGAAGGTGGTGACTTACGAAATATTTCTGAAATGGGTTGGCTGTCGCCTCACAACTTTCTCCGTATCACGTAGTGGGAATAGCCTTGGTGCACTCCTCGATCAACCACGCTACCTTTATAATGTTGAGACGACGATCGTGGATTGGAAACTGCCTCATGCCAAGCCAGTAATGCAGGAAGCCTGAAGAATACAGCAAGTGGTTTTCAACCAGTGCTGAGATAGGGTGCTAGCCTAAAGCGACTTTTGCTGAGGTATGCGGGGTCTTGCTCTAGACCGAAGCTTTGAATCCATATGCGAGATCCAGCCTCACCAAATCAAGTTAGTTGGCACTTTATCAAAGGGTGTGCTATGCCTTGTATAAACTAGAAGCGGCCCGCAACCGGGCCACAGACCTTGCCTTGTCAAATATGGAATGTAGTGAACGTATTGGGGACAAAATACATACATATATGCTACTAGCCGTTCTATATAACTCGTGAAACAAGCTACAGACGAGTGCGCAGAAAGGTATTTTCGTTGTACTGGAGCGTAGGGTTAAACAGTATTTCACTGATTGCAGCAATAGTCTAACAATCCGTGTTCTAGCATATTCCAGTTTACTCTTAGCCGGAAGAGTATCAAGCACGGCGGAGCGGGCGGGCAGGGTGGGCGGAACGCCCATCCTGCCCGCCCGTTGTCCGCCCCAGCATGGGAGAATCACCACTGCCGTAGTGTGGCCGTTCGCCGGCTATTTCTGACAGAGTATCCAGCCGAGCAAATAATAGAGAGGTTGCGATTCGCGACTCTCCGATTATGTTGTATGGCTACTGGATACTCGTTTAGGCATCAAAGCAACCGGGCAAAAGCTCAGGGCATTCGTATAGTCCTGCACCATTCATATACTATTTTTAAGAAAATAATTTGTGTTTCTACGGGCACGCGCCGGTGAACTTCTAGTGGTCCGCTCGGTTTCTTGACTAGTTCGGATTCAGCTACAAGGCGATCCCAGCCGTTTTGGAGTGAGGGACGAATACTTGGCGAAAACGAGCTGATTACGAGCCTACAGCTACCTCTCTACATGCTGGAAAAAGTGTACTCTAAGAAGGGTTAGCAATATGACCCCTCAGTTTGGAGACGGGGGAGATACATTGTGCCCTACGCTCCACTCACCACGCTTTGCGCCTCACACCGAACACTAGCTATTACGTATAAAGTTAAAGAATATACACACGTTGAGAACTTGTTAGGTTCAGGCTGGGCTAAAAACGTTTATCACCCACCAGTAAGCGGGTAAAATATACCTACAAAGTTGAATAACGACGGGAGAGTAGGAGCTAGAAATACAAAGATTATAATACAGCCAGAAAAACAGCGCATATAGTACACAATAGCAACGAAACTGTGTCTACGCTGAGGCACACCCCGCGCTCCCCAAAACCAACTTTTTGCCAGCAATCTGAATATCAGACATTTTTCGAGTATTCTGCATCCGCGAAATTCCAACTGTGGCCTCCTCGTCTTGCGGAATCCCCTTGACTTGCGCACGCACAACATCCACCACCATCGTCTCGTGTTTCTTTGCCCTCTTCTCCCTCGTTCTCGCCTCGGTGGCAGAAACAACTTCGCACCCTATCACCGCTCCAACGCAACAAGCCAACATCAGTCCCACCGGAGCTAACACAATTCCCTTATACGCCTTTTCATACTCTTCTACGCCCTTCCCACTCCCCGCAATTGTCATACTGAACAATCCGGCCAGTAAAAACAAAGATGCGTATGTTGTAATTGCTGTAGGGAGCGCCGTAACAAATGCAGTGGATCCAACTGAGCCGTTGAGTATATGTTTGCCTTTGGCTACCCGACCGATGGTTTCGGGGGAAGAGTTGGCGGCGAAGACGGTTAGGTAGGTTATGAGGATGAGGCCTTCGAGGGAGAGACCGAAGCCTGCGCTGAAACAAGCAGTAGTGAGCCAGTAGGGTGTGTGGTTGAGGGGAGAGGGAATTGCGAGAGCTGCAGCGCTGGTTGCGGTTATTACGGAGAGCTGGAATGAGAGTGAGTTTGAAGGTTATTAGGAATGATCTAGCGAGGGAAGTCGCACAGTTAAGTTCAAACGATCCCACTCTTTCTGTAGATGGATGAAGATTAGTCAAACATACACAAGTCTATTACAAGAGGTGAAGCTCACCTGTTGCTTTGCTCTCACAGAGCTCTTGAACCCCATTTCCTTGGATGAGACGGGACCGAGCGTATACGACTTGTAGTCCATGATGTGATGGCTTGGATCTAGTACCTCCCAACCCTTGACCTTTCTCAAGTATTTCGGCGCGTAACCTAGAGTAATAATGCAGCCCGCGACCCAGCATATTTGCCGAATTTGAGACCACACTCGTTGGAAGTTGAGGTTACTCTCGCAAGACATTGTTTTGAGAGGGTGGTAGAATGCGGGGAAGAGCGTCCGTGTTTGCCCCGGAGACATCTCTATATAAATTCGTGCAATGGACTTAAAGTTCTGCGCCTCGAAGGCCGCCAATGAACGCGGTGCGAAACACAACTGCGGCTTCGCTTCACATCAATGCACAGTCAGCCACCCGGTACTTTATAGTCCCAAAATGACATACGGCACGTGCCCTCGGCGTTGAATCTCGGCTATAATCCACTGCCACTCACTTTTTTAGTGGTCGCTCCAGGGGCCGCCCAGTCAAAGCCGTGCTGAGCGGTGCTCCTGCGCAGTAAAAGAACATTCTGATTGTGTCACGAATGCCTATCCATACAACGCAGGATCTACGATAACAGGATGGATATGCTCCCAGGACTCTCAACGGTTGTGCTCGTTCACAAGCGTCTGTAACATCTCAACCGTAGCCTTCTCGTTCTCTAGGACGCCCTCCTCGCTTGCGGCTCGGGCATTCTGATCCTTCGCCTGCCTTTCAGTCGCTCGCTTCCGCATGATCTTGTCCTCTGTCCACGCGACGATCTCACAGCTTACGACCGTACCTGCACAGCTCAACAGCATTGTGCACACGGGAATCAACACAATCGCCGTATACGCTTCTTCGTGCTCCTCTATTGGGCTGCCTTTTCCTTTGATGATAGTCATGGATATGAGCCCGATGAGTAGGAATAGAGAAGCGTAGGTGGTAATGGCGGTAGGGAGCGAGGTCACAAATGCCATTGGGCCGGCTTTGCCTTTTAAGAAGTGCTTGCCTTTGGCGATTCGACCGACGGTTTCAGAGGAGGAGCCTGTGGCGAATACCGTAAGGTAGGCGATAAGAATCAAGCCTTCGAGTGAGAGACCAAAGGCGGCGCTGAAACACGCTGTAGAGAACCAGAATATGGTGTCCGATGAGAAGGGAGAGGGGATCGCGAGAGCAGCTGCGCTGGTCGCTGTAATCACGGAAAGCTATTGTATTAAAATTTAGGTTCAAGCTTGGATTGGGGAAGAGGAGAACGTACTGTCAGGTTCAAGCGATCCCATTCCCTCTGTAAATCGGTAGATAAAATGTAAGTAAATGAGAAATGCTGTTATAATTAATTAAGCGAACCTGCTGTTTTGACCTCTGCGAGACCTTGAAACCCATTTCTTCTGGCGATAGGGGCCTGATCGAATGTGGCTTATATTCTGGAAGATGATGGGCTGGGTCTAGAAGCTCCAGGTTTCGAGTCCTCTTCAGGTATTTTGGGGCATAGCCGAGAGTAATGATGCAACCCACTATCCACCAAAAGTACTGAACCCAAGTAATAATACAGTTTGATTTCGGGGCAGTTTCGTAAGACATCGCGAGCGGACAGACAAGTGTAAATTGGGGAGGTAGACTTTATGCCCCCTTCGCCGTAGTTATACATTCGAGCCAGCCTCCTGCAGCGCGTTTCGCTGATGGGCATAACATAATAGTACCGTAGTTGTATCATCGATGTGCGATCCATTCAGCTCGTGGCTGAACCACGTGCTCTTTTGCTAAATCACGACTTGCGTTCCACCACCACTAGACCTTGAATGGATATCCGACGCTCATTAGCTCAGCCGCGCCAGTCTGTGTTCTCAGCGGGCGGATCCGTCGTCCCTCTCAATGAAGGTCCAGCGAGTCATCTCAGTTATCTTCAGGCGACGGTGCAGATGACAGCGCGGTGTAGCGCAACTGTGAGTATATCATCTTCAAATTTACGTGTTATATTACTTACGATCTGGGATTGCCGTCTCATTCACACTTTAATGTATACCCCGAATGGGCTCTACAATAGCTAGGGGAAATAGCCGAGGACCAACGTACAGAGGGGACACACGACCTCGCGCGTTTGATGCGCGTTATTGAGAACGAACGGGTTCGTATTGTATTCCTCATGTTCTTTCCGCATCCCTAGTATCTAACGACGTGAAAACGTGTAGCTGTTTGTTCTCATCGATGAACCACAGCTCAAAGCCGCTCGGATGCAGCTAGAAGACGAGATCGAACCACAACTCAATGCACTCCTTGAACGTTCGGAGAAAATGATCGACACATTGGACGCGAAAGAACAGTCACTTAAATCTCGGGTATGCCCTCCATACCCGCTCTACGTTTATTTATTTATTCAGCGCTGGACTCTACAGATCTCCGCCGTCAAGACGTCCCAAGAAGCAGCAGCCGCGCGGGCAGCAGAAACAGCCGCCGCAACTGGCGCCTCGAGACGCGGAGACGCGCGTAGGATCCAGCTCTTGCAAGGTCGACGGCAGCGCGCAGAACGCGAGTTGGAGATGATCGAGGCGGAGACCAAGAGGCTGGTGAGTTCATCTTTGTGAGACATCATCTAGGCGACTAACCCACTGCAGGAGGAGGAATTGATGAAAGCGTAGTTCGATAAAGATAAGCTGGTGAAGCTCAATGTATTATAGTCAGGAGATATCTTTCTGCACCTGTATCCATAACACGCCATCCCGGCGCTCAACTATAAATCATGATAACATCATTGCCATAACCGTCATAAGCTACATGTGCATAACCTGCATAAAACGCATACCGTCCCCAAAAGACACCGTAAAAGGTCATAAAAGAGCATACTCGTCAAACCGAGAAACAAATCTATGCAAGATAAAGAAAACCGTCCCAATCGCATTGATACATGTGCTTGATCCTTGGCATTTACATCTGCCAATCGTCCATTCCCCTCGGATTATCCCAACCTCTTCTCGCGACTCCGTACCCTGCCTTTCCACTAGCCGTCCCAGCGCCTGCGCTCGGCAACGGTCCAAACCACGATGCAAACCAACCAGGCTTCTCCTTCTCCTTTCCCTTCTCTTTATTTTTCCTCCTTGTCTTGGCTTCGCTTAGCGATCGCCCGCCGGACGAGATGTGTTTAGGCGGAAGAGGGGAGAACTTTACAGAGCGGGGAGTTGACGCGCCCGAGCCAGGCTGCCTGAGTGAAGAAGGTCGGGGTGATTCAGGAAGACGCAGGGAGGAGGGGCGTTGGCTGAGACGCGCGGAGTCGAACATTCGAGGCGGGAGAGGGAGCGAGGCATGCGAAGGTTCGCTGCCGGCGTCAGATCCGTCGTCACTGACAACGCTACCGCTGGGTGGTGTGCTGTACATAAAGCGACAGATATTTAATTTAATTTAATCAAAAATTCGGACGTGAGTACGTACCTAGTTGCTAAAACATCAGGATCCATCACTAGCCCATTAAGCTGCAAGCTCAGGTGCAGCGGGCGATTCGGCAACCCATCCACCCTACTCCCACCCACATCTTTACGCACGGAAGGTAACCCATCGATCGCCTTGTCCGAGGCAGTTGCAGTTGCAGCAGCTACAGCCTCTCCACTCCCGGGTTGACTCTGCAGCGCTGGTCTATCCTCCTCTACCTCCGTCTTGTTTGATTCGTCTATAGCCGGCGGAGGTTCTCCTGGTATCAAAGTCTTTCCAAACACAGGTATCTTGGGCAACGACGCAGAGAGTAAACTCGATAGCCGGCTCGGGGGTCCAGCGGATCGTGATCTCGCGGGCGAAGGTATGGACTTGGTCGCGGAGACGGGGACAGGGGACGTAGCGCCGCGCGTATCGAACTCGCCAGGTAACTCTAGCGGATCCGGTTTCTCAACCACCCTCGCCCTACTTCCACTTCCACTCATGCTCCCACTCGCACTCGCACCAACGCCTCCATTAATCCCCTTGATAGAAACAACACCGCCAGGTGTAACAACCTCCACAGCAACAGTCGTGCCCGTCCTTGGGATAACACTCCACGTCGGTAGTGGTGGCCTTGTCTTGGACTTTCCGTTCCTCGCGTTTTGAGGATTCGACTCGGTCGCAGCGCGTTGTTTCCCCCTTGCCACATCCGATATCCGTACCGTCCCTCTTCCGCGCTCACTATCCTCCTCATCTCCCTCTCCCTCTCCATCGGCGTGCTCGTCTTCGCTAGCAGTAGCCTTCGCAGCGTCCAAAATCCTCCTCAACGCATCCGCACTCCTGTACTTGTGCAACCTCCCCGCACTATCCTCCCCCTCACTCTGTGTGTTCTGGATGGGATTCCGTCGATGATACGGCTCGGGCTGGAGGAATGGATGTCGGAGATGACCTGGGCTGGACATCGAGCCGAGTCGACTATTGCCAGGACTAGAGACGGGCGTAGAGTGGGCTGGGCTAGAGACTGACATACTGCTCCCAGATCGAGAGGGTGGCTTGGACTTGGCTGGAGAAGACGTCGCCGTACCCAGACCCGTTCCCTGATTTACGTTTGCCCTAAGTCTCGAAGGCGAAGCCGTCCCGCCCACAGGAGAATACACACTCGTCTTCAAAGGCGAATCCGAAGACTTTGTAGGCGGCGTAGCAGTCCCCAACCTCACCCCACCTAAATGAATCACGCAAATTTTGATTAGCTAAAACCAAACTCGGTGAAACGCGATACTACGTACCAGCATCAGGCTTGCGTTTCACAGGTGAGACGACAGCGGGCCTCGCGGTCCCCCTCGAGTTTGGCGTTGCACTCCTCGTGCGCCTCAATCCTGTGCTCTCACGACGTACAACACCGGACCCCTTGTGAAGTAGTGGTCCTAAATCGCCTCGTCCGCGGCCTACGCCAAGGTCGGATTGTGTCCCAGCGCGCATAGAAGTGGTAAGGTCCGATATAGACAGAGACCCGCCTCGAGCGCGGACGGTCCCTCCTCCATCTGACGAGTTCCCACTCGGACTCCGCATAGCGATCGCAGACAGGAGGTTATACGCGGGAGTAGAAGGTGCGGCAGGTACAGCGCTCAAAACAGGCTGCACAGGGGTCGAGGGTTGGTGAGATGCGAACTGTTCCCTAGCCACCTGTTGGAGCTGGGACTGAGGCAGCTGAACACGAGTGCGACGGGGACTGGAGTGTAGTTGTGGACTAGACATGTTCCCGTGCTGGTACACACCAAACGAGGGGACGGAAGCTTGGCTCGAAGTGGATGCGTGTGGGGAATGGGTGTACAGCGATAAGGACCGTCGAGGCGAATGAACCTGAACCGCAGACGGAGACCGAGGCGACACAGGCGTACCACCACTCCCCCTCTTCCACCCCCCTAACTGCTGCCTCGCAAACGTCCCCACCACTTCCCCTTCCTCATCCCCATCCCCATCCGCACCCTCATCCCTCCGATGACTCCACTCCACAGACGACCGCCTCGAATGGTTCCTACTCCCAGAAGACCGTTTAGAATGACCTCCACCCCCCACACCGAGCGGAACGAACCCATGCACGCGCGCAGCAGCTCTCAGCCCATTCGTAGACGGCATCAAGATCGAGTCGGGGTTATCAGACGCCATGTGCGCTTCGGCTGTCGTGTACTGAGTCATACATCGGGGCGGAGGCGAACGAGGTCTGTCTCCCTGCTGTAAGCCTCCATCCCGTCGCCTAGGTCTCGCTTGTTGGACATCTACGCCCGGCGTCAGTGCCTATTTCGTTCTCCGAGGTACCCGAGGGGGTGGAGTGGAGTGGGATAGGGTCGAGATGAGACTCACCTTCTTGAGCAGCTCTCATCCTATCATAAAATATAGTAGGTGAATCGGGTAGACTTTGACTGAGCCCAGAGGGAGAGAGGGGAGGATGGTCGAGTGAATCAACTTGGCGAGTAATATCGTCCACCCAAGCCCGTCTTGAATCCGAAGCATGTATCTGGCTAGCCAAAAAACGCGCGTGCGAGTCGAGGGACCTGTCGATAGTCACATCATCGTGCGACAGCAGCGCAGAAAGACTCGAATGGGTCGTCATAGAGGATTGCAACAGGGCGTTTCTGTAGTGTAGTAGGGTTGGTTAAAGGGAGGATAGGGGAACGCCCGCAAACCGCACGGAGAGGAGCGTATTAATCAAGCGCGGGTTCACATGGCGAAAAACACATCATTCGTCCGGAAAGGAAGGTCGAGTCACACATCCATTCGTGAGCACAAGTAACTCATCTCGAGTCATGAAGAGACATAAAAAGACTTACGACAGCTCCAGTGCGTGCACGCTTCTCGCCAACAGGGAGTCCAGATATGGGTCCGAGCCCGACCCTCCACTCGAGCGCCTCCGCCTGACGCGTACTCTCCTTACAACATCCCCCACCTCGTCCCGCTCTTCGTCAGCCTCCTCCGCCGTCAACTGCGGATACCCGGGTGGCATCTCCTTTGTACCTGGTGTTGCCGCGACCGTCTTTTGCATCGCAGGGGTATCGGGTGGCGAAGAAGTGTATTCGGGCAAGCTCGTTGTCGTTTCGATACTCTCGTGAGGTGCATGTCGCGCGTTAATCATACGTCGTCTAGCTTGACGTTGCAGCGTGGCAATACGCCCCCCTTCGCCTTCCGAGGTGTCGCCATCGTCGTCCATAGTCGTGTTATGAAGAAAGTGTGTAATGAGCCGAATTACATTAATCGAGCGCTCGGCGTTAAGATTGATGATATCATCTATTCTGACTAATAGTACATCCAAAACAAAACAACGACAACCACTAAAAATGAAATCTCTAGAAACAAGCTAAAAGTTCCTTTCTCTCATGCAAGCACGACAGGCGGGGAGGGTAAAGGAAACTTTCCACCCGCACGCTCCAAGCTTGACCGTTGGGCGGACCTTATCACCCATCACCAGCGAGTCAAGGAAGACGGAAATAGATCAAAGTCAGCATGTGCTCGCAAGTCACGCGATCGTACTACTCACCAAATGAAGAGCCGTGCGGGGTAGTAATATAGCGGGGACGTCCACAAGAACCACCGAGAGCTTGACTTTGAGGTCCTGTCAAAGTCGGCTGCACTGCGTGTGAGTATATGGGCGCTTGTGGTCAAATGGGAAACCTACCTTGGAGTTGCGCACGCAATTGGAGCCAAACAGCCGTCACGTCCGTCAAAATAACGTCGACACCCCATCTGGTCGCCTTTCGAACAAACGTTAGAACGAGACTCAACCACAAACTGGCGACAGCTTACCTCGATCATTTCCTCCTTCTTGTTCACGGTCCACACCAGGAGCTTCTTATTAGCTTCCTTGCACTCCTTCCGGAACTTCTCGCCCTGTGAACCAACATACTATCAATACCTATTCAACACGAGAACCAAAATAAGTACTCACCTCGGCCGAACTCAAACTAGCGAAATCAATCGAAAAGCTCTCGCACGCCTCCCAGAAATACTGTTTGGCAATACGAGGGCTCATCCCAATATGCGCCCGTCGAAGCTCGGGAAGGACCTGCTTCGCAGGCTCAATAAACTTAGGATGCCTACTCCGTCGACAACGTGCGCAGAGAAAGATAGATAGAAATCAAAGTTCAGTTCACACCGCTCAATTCTAAAGTTAATAGGAAAAGCATTCACTCACCAAAGGCCAAGCAAAATTCTCGGCGCGAGCGTGTTCTCCCAGTCCGCGTACCCCTCGATCGTCTTGCGCATGAGTTTAAAGAGGCGTTCAGGGTCGTTTTGGACTTTGACATCGACCTGACATGACGGAACAGCGAGTGAGCATGGGCGAATGAATGCGCGGCGAGTGCAGCAGGGTGTAATTAATTCAACGGCCCGTATTCCGCACGGACCGAACCAATCATATCACCCGGCTACTTGAAGGTAAATCATACCGCGAAACGGCCAGGGGAGAAACGCCGGGAAGCAGGAATGCAAGGGAAAAAGAGGAGGAAGAGGGAAGGACAGGGTGACTCACGTTAAACTGGGCATGCGCGTTTTCAGGTCTCATCAACAGCTCAACAGTCTGAGCAAACGTCGGGATCGCCTGTCTGGGTTCGCGCGTGGTCCGGGTATGCTCCATATCGCCCTCCCACTACTCGCCGCAACCCGCACATCCAACGAGCATGCAAAGAGGAGAGTATGAGATCATAGACACAGAAAAAGGCGCGAGGGACATGCCCGCTTCTCCCGAATCAGCCCGCGTCCGTCCGTCGTGCGTCCGAGCGCGGGATCGTGGAACATAAGCACGACGTCGTCCAAGCTGACATGCACGTCCTGTTTCGCCCATTATAGATTTTCGAGCGGCGAGTGGAGTTGATGACAAATCCCGAAAGCCGAGACCGACGCGTGGCCAGATTTCACATGCAAATGCCAGATCAGCACAGGTCAAACAATGCGCGCCCCCACAGGCGGACGTACGCTCTCGATTCCCTCGGCACCGTCGCGGATCGCGGCTTCGAAGCTTGCTAGAGTGTTCTCGGGGAACGTAGCCGAGGCCTACGAGCGATGAGCACGTTAGATAGAGCGATGGAAGGGGTGAGAAAGAAAATAGGAGCTGGAAACGTACGCCGCGGTGGCCCCAGCATTGGGGAAGGGCTCTGGGCGTAGACGAAGTCGTAGACATAGTAGAAGAAAAAATCGAAGAGTGGGAGAAAATTAAAGGCGAGTGGCGGGGAAAGCGGTGGTTAAAGCGGTGGTGGTGGTAGAAAACTAAACGCGGGGTTAATTTCAAGAGGCGGGGGTAATATACTAGGCGTTGGAGCGCAATGATGTAGACGTTAGTGAAAGATAAGACGGAGCCACCACTCAACACCCGCGGGCTCTCTTATAGTGCCCTGACGGAAAAGGCAATAGAAAAAGTCTAATTTCAACCCGTGCGAGCGCGTCGGAAGTTCCTGTAGGACTGCACAAACGTGCAGACACACGTGCCTCCACTAGTATCCGCACGTGTCTCGGGCCCCTGCCCACTCCACTTGGTCCGGCCCAGGCCACCTCACTCAGTCACCGATGCCGAGCTCCTCCGATTCTGAATGGAACCACAGCCCTTGAGCCGAAACGAGCAGGTCAAGAAAACAATCAAGTTCCAGTGTAATTCCAATGCAATTTCTAGTCGTGTGACATCCAAAACGGCCTCCACGTCAAACGTAAATCCTCGGTCAAACGACACAACCACGTCCAATCCCAGTCACGCGCTCCACCCCCCGACCCTGCGCTCTGGACCCACTTCATATCCCCGCCACCCTTTGTGACCCAATCCAGCAACATCCCTCCCTATCCGTTTCATTTATCAGGGCCGGTCTACCACAACTAGGTCTTCGTCCGTCGCTTCGCTCTCGCTCCCTGCTACGCTTCGATGCAGGGCGGAGACTTCTTCCCGCTGTGAGCTCCTTCCTTGAGGTAAGATATCTCGTACATCCACTATGGACTCGGACTCGGGCGCAGACGAAGAAGACTCAGAGGGGGGTGCGGGTGCAGATACAGGCGCAGGTGCCGGAGCCGGTACCGGCGCGGGGGCGGGCTCGGGCTTCGGCGTAGACTCGCGTTCGTGGACCGGTACAGATATCTCTTTCAACGTAGCCAGCATAGTCTCCCGAGTACGTTCAGCCAATTCAGTCACATCTTCGGGGGTCAGGCCAGTCGTCGAGATCGGTGGGAGCACTACAATCAAACGGCTAGTAATTAGTCCGGCGCACTCGATATAGATAAACACACTGCGCAACAGCGTAACGAGAGAATGTGGGGTGCGAACGTGTGATTTGGGGTGGGCGGAGAGTTAAAAAGCAGATATGAACCATGACGCACCTCGTATCCTCAACGTTCCCTCCTCAAGCGTACCCTTGCGATACAGTCTCCAGTAATTCTCACAGACGACCGGAACGATCGGAACACCCGCCTGAACCGCTAAATGGAACGCCCCCTTTTTGAACGTACGCAGATTAGGGGCTTCGGAAGACGTGCGCGTGCCTTCGGGGAAGACCCAGAGCGAGACCTACATAATAAAGTTGGTAATCATTTTCCTAAATCGGAAAAAATTCCACTTACGCCTTTAGACTTCATATCATCACCGGCAGCCGCAAGCGCCTTGAGCGCATCTTTGTTATTCGCCCTATTCACAAACACAGCGCCCGAGAGAGACATGTACTGTCCCAGCAAAGGCGCCCACTGTAATTCCTTCTTCGCCATGATCGAAGCCCTCTTCGGGAATATCCTAAACCCACATGCACACATGCTTTAGCGCAATTCGCTTCGTCCACGTATACACCCGAAACTGACCTGCCCAAATACAAAATATCTAACATGCTCTGGTGGTTCCCGATATATATCGCCGACGGCGTGCTCATATGTTCCTCTCCCTCGACCTTGAACTCGATACCCATAATCCGCCCGGCTGTGAGATAGAAACTCCGGGCGACGACGTAGTTGATATCGAAGCGCTGGCCCATCGCAGTCATCCCAGCCGACACTAACACGCCCCAGATAGACAACACACCAAGCGTAGAGAGATACGTCGTAAGTCGAACATAATACCGAACGATGGGTGACCGTTCAGAGAGGTATCGAAGGAGAAGGGCCGGGAGCGAGAGGTACGCAAGCGGCTTGATCAGATAATTCACGAGGAACGACATGGGCGGGCGTCGACGGGGGGTGAGTCGGCCCTGTGGTGGATTCGTTAGAGGTGGAGGAGTCGTTTGGGTTTTCTGTGTGTGGCCTTGGGCCGAGTTGCCTGGCAGAGGTGGCAGAGACACGGATGGGGATAAATCTTTCACGCTACATTGTAATTTCCACGGATAGGCGCTTATTATTTGTCTTTTGCTCTGTATTTCTGCTCTTTACAACCACTCGAGTGATTGTTTTTAGTAAAGTCTGCCTGGTTTAACTTTTTTTACTTTAATATCCAACTCTTCTATGTCTGGCACGCACAGTAGTGAGCTATCTGCCACAGAGGTTAGCCAATATGACCCACACGAAAGACATGCATCTGATTCAGACGAAACACTAGCGAACTGTATATATACCATTTAAGCCGCGAAAACGTAAGCTCTGGCTCGCCCCAACGAAAATTGTGTCTAAAATCCTTACAAAGCACTCACGCCGAAACCGAGAATCCCAGGAGGGTACCAACAGGCGTGGGCGAGATGTAAACGGCGCATCAACGTGAGTGATTCCCCGCACGTAAATACGTGATATCACTGATATTTTGTTGGTTTAGGATGCGGTGTTTGCTCAGTCTCAGGATACGATTGACCAATTGGTTGAGTTTGCTAAAGAACGACAGTCTGCTCAAGATTCTGGGCTGGGGGTGAATGAAATCCCAACGGCTCTAGTCGTAGGTGAGGCTACCTTATTTCAGTCCCAAGTCAAATGAACCTAAAACCCAAACCCTCTAACACCAGGTAGAGATCGCGCTCTGCTCTCGTCGCTCTTATCGCAAGTCACATACACACTAACCCAATCTGAAATACCTAAAGACGAAAAAGGGAAAGAGAAAGAAGACCCGTTCTCTCGGCCGTTGGTCGTACAGCTCAACGAAGGAGAATGTGGAAATGCGACTCTGGCTCTGAAGAGCTTGATTGCTGGGTTTTTGGCACAGTTTGAGGAGAACGATGTAGAGGTTTGTTGGATTTCCTCCTTTGAATTTTTATGGTGGGTATTTATGGATTGTGGTTCTGGTTTGGTAGGGTGCGGTCAAGAAGAAGACAAGTACGACGTTGGCTTCGTACGATATGGCGAGGCTCGTTGCTGGATATGACGATTACTATACATCTCGGGGTACGTCGTTTAGTTTGATCTACGCTTGACGCGTCTCCTGATTCCAGACGCGTTTATAGACTTCTCGCCGAATCTTGTCGTGATCCTAGACCAGATGGAGTCGTTCGACACGGACGTTGTACAAGATCTTGTCTATGCTTGCAGCAAACACTTAGATAGTCTCCCCATCATCTTCATCGTAACACTCTCCGAGACTGCCTATCTTCAACGAGCGTTTACGACATCGGTCCGTATGATGCTGGATACGACTGTATTTCAACCTCCGTCTGGAGCTGCATTGTGCTCGGAAGTCATCCAAAAAGTGAGTTATTGACACGCCTAAATCTACGTTTATTAATCACTTGGGATACACCAGGCATTATATGATGATAGCTCCCCTCGCGATATCCTGTTAGGCGAATCGTCGATCAAGATTTTGAAGGAGATAATAAATAGCACCGACGGACGAATCGATGCCCTGATCAGTGCACTACAAGTATGTTTTAAATTCTGCCGGGGGAATAGGGTTTACTAACCTCTAACTGCATAGTTAATTTACATGGAACACTACCAATACCAAGGTCCCCTGCTCGAAGCCGTCCCCCACCTCATCCCTGCCCACGCATCCTCCGAGCCCCACAAAATAAAAGCTATTAACGAATGCATCCAAAAAGTCCAAAAGTTCGACGCGCCCACGCGAGACGCCCTCATGGCTCTTATGTTCATCTACAAACGACAAGACCCCCTTTCAGACGGATTCAGGATCTCGGGGGCGGAGAACGACAAAACCGAATATTCCAATGAAGCATTAGTCCAGAAGTTGCTCGAAGAGCGGGAGAAAACTGTGCTGAGCATGCGGGCGTCGGCATACGCGCTTGGGTTGCTACATGCCTTGACGTGGGGATTCGACGTGTTGGGGTCGTATCGACAGGAGGTTCCGTTACCGTTTTTAGATTTGTTGGAGTTGGATGCGAGAGGGGGCAAGCAACTTGACAAGTATATGACGTGGATGATGAAGAAAGGCTTTGAGTAAGTGCTCAGCTTGTTAGGGCATTTATTCGCTCGTTAACCTGCTTTCCGTCGGTGCAGGTCGACGTCGACATCAGACACAGCTAGATTAGCCCAAGATGTGCTGCAACGTTACAAATGCCCAGATGAACTACATAGCCTATCAGACCTAAAGGACGTTACGGAGGTTGTGGAATATATCCAAGGGGTGGAGGCTGAGGGGCAAGAGTCAACCAAAGAAGCCAAAACGCAGGTGGCTGAGACTTTCACCAAGCATCTCAGGTTAGTACTTTGACTAGTTCCTCAGTACTTTATTAACTCAATTGTTATTTAGTGCGTGTCTGGGGTTGCGCCATCAGCAAGCATACCGTGAGCTGTATTATACTGAGAGCACGAATGGGGTGAAATCAGTACGCGATTGCCGATTGTCCAAGCCTCCCCTGCTCGACTAACATAACTTGTGCAGGTACTAGACCCAGCACCCAGGAGCTCTATCCTCTCAGCTTTGATCCGCCCTGGCGCGTACTTTAACTGCGAATGCTGCGACCCAGAAGCGCCCGACGCTCTCGAATCCATAGCCCAACGACCCGATACATGCGCCCTCTTCCAACGCAGCTTGGAATCTGGCCGTCTGCTCAATATTGCTGATTGGTTCGGCGCTTTCCTCAACATTATGCAAGACGAAAAAATCAACCGGGTAACAGGGACTGGAAACCCAAAGGCCTCATCGCAGGGTCGAGGGAAGCGGGCAACGAGTTCGGCACATACTGAGAGCGAGGTGGATCTTGACGATGAGAGCGCACATAACTTGATGCAGGAGCGTCAGGCTCGGTTCTTGCATTCCGCTCATGAGTTGGAGTATATAGGTCTTATCCAAGCAACTGGGAGGAGGAAAGAGCATGTCATGCGGACTGTTTTCGAGACGGGTGATTGAGCATAGAGTAGTTATTGGGTTTATTTGGGTACTTATGAACCTGTGAGTCTTACATTCCTTTAGTTTGAATCCTAATGCATTCAATTAACGAATCAAAAGTTGATGTAAATTAGTTGAGCAATACAATTCCGAAAGATAACAAAAACAAAAAAGCCGACGATTTCCGTTCCTAATGATACATTTACCGAATCCGAACAGTCAATTATTCACCCTCTCGGCCATTACCTCAAACATTATCCTCATCTTCATCCGTATCCTAACCATTACCCGACTCAGATTACTTCCATTCAACCGTAGTCAACCACTTCCACATGGCCTTACGGCCCTTCGCCTTCGATTGCTTGCGAACACGCTAAATGCGTCGAGTCCGGTAAGTAATGATTAATCAAGGTGCTTTGCTCGAACAGCTTACCTTCTTCCATAGTTTCGCCTTCAGCTGGTAACCCTTCAACAACTCATTCGTAACGCGATCGATAGCCGCGAGACGGGCTAGGCGGACGTTCTCATCCCCATATATGAGAGCATCCTCTAAGCGAACCATCAACCCCAGCAACTTCTTCTTGTGCTCGACAAATGGTGCGTTATTGGGAGAGTCGTCTAGGGTGGGCTGGCCATTTGGCGACTCCGGCTCGATAAAATCCAGACGCTTGGGGTACACGAAGGCCTTGGACCACGAATCCAGCTCTTTCAGGACGGCCTTGATTGTAGCCATCGACGTAGCCGCATTACGAAGTTCAATGAAGCGTGCGGGTTGGGGCTCGCTGGTGGGGTGGGTTGATGACTCCGGCGCGTCGAGCACAGTGGGCTTGGTGGATTGAGTACGTTGACCAGGCGGATCGAGACGGGCAGATCGGGCGGATTGGATACACTGAGAACACTGAGAACATTGACTGGGTTCAGCAGGTTGGGGGGCCCGACGAGGACAATAGTATGTACCATCCTCGCCTCGCACATAGCGGTCCTCGTACGTAGGCGAGTTCAGGATCACGAAACTATCCTGGCTGTACCGGGAGGTGATGCTTCCTGAGCGGACTCGAGGAGTACTGCCCCTACGCGGCACACGCTTGGCGACTTCATCAAATGCGTTAGCAGAGAGCAGTGAGGTGTGTGGGTCATGCCTACCTTGTTCCCTAGCTTCGCGCTCCTGTGGATACAACAAAGATCGAAGCGCATATAGCTCTCGTATCTGTACCGACATCTCCTCCAACTCCTTCCACGTCGGCAACCGCGATATGATAGATTCGTTGGAGAACAAGTTGATAGTACGGGTCATTGGCTTGGGAGACGCGGTGGTTCCAGCTGTCGGTGGCAATTGCTCCTGTGCTTTGCTAAAAGGCCATCCCGGAGATTGCCCGGGGATCGGAAGCTGCAGTGGCGGGAGTTGTGGAGGGACCGGAGTTTGAACATAGGGTGGGCCCGGCCACGCATACAAGCGTTCTGGGTCTTGCGGTCCATTCCAGGATCGTTGCGGAACCGCCGCCGGGAAGTGAGCTTGCTGGTGTTCGCCAAATTGATGTTGCTGGAATGGCGAAACCTGCTGGTAGGCTGGTGAATAACGCGAGTTGAGATTTGGTAGTTCCACTGGTGATAATTTGGGTGTGGCAGGCTGGCACAGGAGACTCCGGGATGGTGGCGACGGGAGTCCAGGAGGAGACAAAGGTGGACGCTGATGACCAGACGGTGGGGCCACAATAGAATCTGAGAGTGAGGCAAAATCCTTTGTATGCGGATGCAAACCGCGAGGGTCGCATTCTGGCTCATCCGTCAAGTATGGTAGATACGTCCCCGCTGGTCCAGCATACTCGACAAGGTCGAAGGCATCAGAGCCCGGGCCACGGCGAATTTGGAGTGTCTGAGAGACTGGTGAGTAGGCGTTCATGGCGTAGTATGTTGTGGTGACTCTCAGGCTGCTCGCGGCTCGCTTATATGCAGGTCAGCAGCCACCTGGCGAGAAGCGGTGTGTCGGGATGTGTTTGAGTACGTCAATATAAATTACTATTTTCGTTAGGTGGCAATCGTAGAAACGTCCTCCTACCCACGGTAGAAAGCAGTGCGGGCACTCTTTGAAGCGCAACGTGCTTTGGCACCTAAGCTCCGCGTAATATTCCCAGCTCAAACAGAGGTGTGGTACAGCCAGTTGCAGTATAAGTGACGAGATCTTCTTATTTGCCTGGAAACACAAAGGTCGATCTACATAGACATTTCAGAGGTTTACAGTTGACGGTCCGCTTATATTCATTAATCCGTAATATTGCAAAGATATGAAACTATGTATACAGCCATTGCCCGCCATGTCGTCATTGTCCTCTCAGGTCCCAAAGACCATTAACACGTGGGGTAGCTAGAGCACGAAAGCGCTCGCGATTCCTGTGCAAAATCTAAACTCCGCAGGTTTATGCGAGGTTCTACAGCTACATCGGGCGAAGTCGAGTGCGAACACGAGGCGAATCGCGCCATAAGAGCCGCCCTGCGGAGTTCGAATCAAAGACTATCAACCGGCGGTCCCTTTTGGTTCAGCGTCCATTGCCACCCGACGGCCTGACCTCATAGCTCCTCAAGTCAGGCGACTCAACGTGCTCCAATCCCAGCTTGAGTGCTAACTTTAATTGGCGATATGATCAGTGCGAGACGTGATCTACTAAAACCGCCGGCATTCTACTGAATTGGGGTTCTTTGCCCCTATTCCAATTTTGATACTTTGACAATATTATGTGCACTGCAGTAAGGCGTTCCGAACTCAGTAATCATCTATATTTACGCTTACATGAAGGGCGCTCACGTACGGGCGTCCCACAACAGCCTCCGCCATCTCCTTAACCGCCTACTACTAATCATAACCCAGGCTTCTGTGGCCCACGAAAGGTTTAATACACGCTCAATACAATTACTTACCACAATAGTTAGATTTCGCTACGATTTATGGGTGGGCGACGTGTCGGGTTGAATGTCGGGATTTGTTTACTTGTGTTGATATCCTATTGATAGGGACGGCAATGGGGGTGCATACAGGCCTTTCAGATTAACGCTTATACAAATGTTCAACTTGTGTCGAATACGCCACCCTCGGACGCCATATTTCACACTATACATGAGAGTCTTGTAAAACTGGGTCATATGTAATAGTTGATATTATATTGAGAAACCAAGGGAACTACACTCCTGGTGTTCGGAAATTTCGAAAAAGGAGATGTGCGAAGTTAGGGACAAGGAATCGAATAAAGTGGTTAACGAAAATTAACGAAGTTAGATCAAGAGTCCAAAAGTCCAAAAACATGAAAAGAACAATTACGCCTTGGTCATGCGTTGCTCGTACTGGCGCTATGTTTTCACGCAATCAGCACCTGAGCTCACGATAGAGTAATGTGAGAACTTACATTGAACCACACCATCGCCTGCATCTGATTCAACATCTCCAATGCCTTTACGACCCGTTCAACAGCCTCTTTCCGGACCCTCCGCACTTCCTCGTCCCCATGCGACTCGACACCGTCTAATTTCTCCAATACACCATCGAGCTTCTGCTTATGTCCTAAAAGCGACTTGTTTCGCGGGGTATATGCGAGGGACGGGAAGAGTTCCTCGCCTTGAGGAGGTATGAAGTCGATCTCGGAGGGGAATTTGAAACCGAGGACGAGGTTATTGAAGTCGTAGGAAATCCGATCGACTTGAGCTTGGCCGAATGCTCGATGGAGATGAGAGGATTCATCCTTGGGTTCAGTATGAGGTGGAAGGTTAGCCTTGGTATTGCGGCTGGAGGGGGCTTGATCCAAGGTGTCCTCGAATCGGACAGTACCCACTCGACGGCGTGGCTGGAGTTTAGCTTTGGGATCTTGAGCTTGGGCGACATCATGCAACACAGGTGGCTGGGGCGAGATAGGTGTCTTGAGCTCGTGCTCGTCCGCGGTAGAACCACCATCATCGTAAGGCGTTGACTTTGAAAGTGGTGGAGTCGCCTCGCCTGAATAATGGGACTCCTGGTCCAGTTGTGAATCGCCGGCTGCGGCAGGTGCGTCGGTCGCCTTCTTCGCAGGCTTTCCCTTCCTCTCTGGACGAGATTTGATCTCATTTATCCTCTGTTGACATGCCTCTCGACCGTATGGAGTGGCATTGTGAGGGATATAAGGGTATCCGGGAGCTGGTATAGGGGCGGGACGTGTACGGGCCGGAGCGGTTGACGTCGCTGGGGAAGTTGGCATTTGCTTGCGGGAGCGAGTTTGGGTGGGAAGTGTAGCAGGAGGAGAATTTGTTGTAGGAGGGGGGAGTGGCTGAGTGGCAGGTCGGCTCCCAGACCGCCGCGAACGACTGGTGGCTTCAGAAGTAGATGTATGCTTGTTCGAGTCCATTGAAGTGACTATAGAAGTTAGGGGAGGTACGAAGTTGGGGGTAGATGGTCCATCGGTTCTGTGGTCGCTCGAAGTTATAACTCCAAGCCTGCGTTGTAGCATGTTTGGTCCTAGCCAACCCAGCCAACCTGGCCAACCGACGGGCGTCCCAAAAAGGCAATAAGTACAAAGCCCATCAAAGCGCTTGGTCCAAGGCGTCGTCAGGGCAGTGCAGAACAGAGAAGAGACCATGCCTACGTTCATAATCGCTTTAACAAGTAACTGGAATTACTTCTTCCTTGCGTCTTATTATCCTATAGCTACTGCATGGCATTGCACGTAATATTTCAGATAATTGTTTTCTCAACCCTACAAAAGCCATCGTTCTCTCTTGCGTGTTCTATCCAAATAAGTAGCGTGTTATACACTTCAGAAGAGCGGCCGGTCCATTCCATCTCGCGCGGCTGGTAGATTCTGTCTGGAACTAGTCCACACAGCCTAGTCTGATACCTCCGATTGGACAAATGGCTGCGGCATTCTGCGCAAAGTGGCTACACACAGTGC
Organism: Ceratobasidium sp. C01; assembly: GCA_025200755.1. Classification (NCBI taxonomy): domain Eukaryota; kingdom Fungi; phylum Basidiomycota; class Agaricomycetes; order Cantharellales; family Ceratobasidiaceae; genus Ceratobasidium; species Ceratobasidium sp. C01. Next base: position 25,441 of record JANWGL010001073.1, read on the forward strand.
AGTCTGAACGTGATACAAGGCCGGACAAGTTAAGACGATCTTGCGCAACAGATGACTGAGGCGGCCGACATTCTGATTACTCGGAGGAACATGTCGAAGAATATTGCCTTTTATAGTCGACTGATTTACGAGTCTATCTCTTCTTTCTTCGTATAAATGTTTACTGTCATTATCAAACGTGTGGTCATTACAGGGGTTAAATGATGGGTTAAATGTGATACAACAACGAAGTCGGGGGCGTGGCAAGACAAAATATCCGTCGACAAAGAGACACAAATCCGTGATACAGTGTCTAAATGAATAAAAACGGAGACAGAGGCAGTGTGAAGGTATTTGGAAACATAAAGTCGTAAAGCCCAAGGATCATAAGGAAACGTACACAAGTCATAGATATCGTTTACTGGTTTGCATGAAAGTTATGGGTACTCAGTTCCAGGACGGAGCGGTAACATGTATGCGCGGCGTCCTCTTCCACTTCTCATAGTGCATCTAAAAATCCAGAATACCCGAGTTAGAACTACGCATTGAACCATTTTAAAACTCGCTAAACTCACGTTATCGTGCACCATCTTCTCCATCCGTCCCAGATGCTCCAACTGCTCCTGAACCTCGGTCACCACCCTCTTTCGCGCCTTTCGTACGCCCTCGTCCCCGCATCCCTGAATCTCGTCAAGTCGGATGAGCATGCTCTCCAAGTATTCTTTGTGCGCCATCAGCGGCCTGTTGTGGTCTGTGAAGCGGAGCGAAGGGCTATCTCCGTCCGAGAAATCGAGGAGGCTGGGGAAGCTGAAAGAGAGAACTCGCTTGTTGAATTCGTACGTGATATCATCGATTGTCTGGTAAGCAGCCTCGATTTGAGCCAAAGATGCAGGTGGAAATTCTACATCTGGTGTGCTCGCGACAGACGGCGAAGGGATAGCGTAGTCGGAGGGGTTGTAAGGAATTTCGGCCCACGCCGGAATCGGCGGGGGTGGCGGGATCCCCTCCAATTCGTCATGTCCGATATCGTCCCTCCACAGCGCAACGTTTGCAGAGTATGGTGTGTTAGGTCCGCTAGGTGCCCTGTTGCTGCGCTCTTCCTCTTCCTCGGAGGAGTATGAGCGAGAAAGGGAGGGAGCACGGCGAGAGCTCTGGATGGAGGAGTGCGAGCCGGTCCGGGCATGTCCCTTTGTGCCCGCCCCGGAACGCCGGTGATACGCCGAGGTGTTGTGGGCATCAAGGAACTGGTGCAGCTCGTCTCGCCTGATGGAATGGGACTGGCGGGAAATGGTGGACTGAGTTCGGCTACGGGGGTGGGGGTATGCACCGGTTTCAGCTGCGTGCGGAATGACTAAAGCCTGAGTCCGGCGGCTATATGCGTCGGCTTCGGCTGCGGTGGAGTTGTGCGGGAGGTAAGGGTATGCATGGCTGCCGGCCGGCGAGGCGGTTGGGAGCATCGGCCTAGCCGAAGGATATGGAGATTGATAAATAGGGGCGGCGGCGTATCCGTAGGTAGACATTGTTAGGGGAATTAAAGAAATATAAGTGTGGTGGTTGTGGTTAGAGGGTGCTGGTGGTAGTCGGAGCAGAGCGAGAGTGAATTAAAAACGAGTCCTAACGTCAGAGGTGGCAGATCAAAAGCAGTGTAAGGGATGGCAACCTCGACCTAAATGCGCTGAACACCCGTGTTCAAAAACGCAGCACAAGCGGGGTTTCCAGGATCAGCCAGTCAATCCTATAACCCTCGAACCCCACCTAGTTATATCCTCCCCTCCAAGCGCGGGTGGCAACCAACATTGGTCCAAGCACCACAATAAGAGTAATAGTTGCTATTTGCGCTCGATTATGTCAGCGTCGCGTTCCGTTGTGTAGGCGACGCGACGAGTCTTTGTTAGGGACGTTGAGCGCGACGGGCTTCGCGACAGGACCACCAGGGAGTAGGTGGCAAATACGCGAGAATATCTCCGACTCGGGGCTTGTCGCCCGTGAGACGATGCTGACAATGGATAGCATGTGTAAGGGAGATGTGGGTTGGACGCTTCGAGTAAAAAGGAACGGATTTGGGAATCTTCGACCCCGACTCCGATTCTGAAGATCCGTCACGTCGGGACACTTGTTTTGTCAAAACGAGGCAGCTCGGGATACATAACACAGAGTATCTGTCCTAGTGAAAAACAACAACACGGAAGACACCGAGAAACAAAAATCTATGCATACATACTACGCCGTCAACTCTCCCCTCCCTACCCGCGCTATCGCATGCTCCATCATCTTCTGTGTTTGTCCCTCTCGTCCTCACTGCCGCTGTCATCGCCCACATCAAATATCGGCTGTCCCTCTTCCTCGCGTTCTCGCAGATGAATGTCATCGCGCGATGCACCCGCACCGCCTACATTCGTCGAGAGCGGTATGCGCTCCTCTCGTTCTTGTTCAGTGGGAAGGTTGACACGGCCCAAGCCCTGCCTACGTTGGCGCCGGGAACGCCAGTAGAGGAATAAGCCGATGAAGACTAGGATGAGCACTAGGATGAGCGCTGCGGATCCGGCGTTGTAGTATGCTAGAAAGACCAACGTATTCGGTTAGCGACGCGCAATACAGGAATGATGAACAAGTCCTCGTTCGGTTAGAAGCCGCGTGAGAGGAATAGGAGAGGTGGAGATGGGGGCGAATAAAAAAATCTCAAGCTCAACGCACCTTCCCACATAGCCTTATCCTGCTCGGGTGTCGTCTTGGGCCCAGTTTCCGTATTTCCACCGGTACTTCCACTTCCACCGCCCTCTACAGCTCCACTAATCGGCTTCAAATCGTTTCCAACAGCAGATGGAATGATCGTAGCGCTTCCTCCACCCAAGCGCTTAAAGTCGACACCCATAAAGCGGAGCATCATGTCGTGTGCAGCCGCGGGGACATCGTAGGGAACCATATGGGAAGCACCAGCGACCTGAGTAAATTATGTTAGGAGGAATTGGAGAGATGATTGGCGAGGGAGACACACCTTGACGTAGGTAAGGTTTCTAGATTCTCTCCACCACCCCGCCTCAGTATTGTTAACGGTCCACCCAACAGTCGAAGCATTCTACCATCACCCTCGTCAATTAAACATCCTCTATTAAACATCAGACGCAGAAAACTCACCCCCAGACCCGTCGCCCCACTCCACGTCAGCGCGCCAATCAGACTCTCCGTCCCCATATAGTTGCAGATAAAGTCCTGATCTCCATTGAACAGCATAACGCGCACACCACGCTCGAGGAGCCCGGGTAGGAGTGTGACGGAGGAGGCGGAGGTTTGGGTGTAGAAGTTTTGGGAGATGATGCCTGCGCATTCGGTCCAGGCTTCGGCTTTGGCTGTCGCGTGGATGGCGGAAACTACGTCTTTGCGCTATACGTGGGCATGTGAGTATAGGGCCGGGAAGGAAGAGAGGGGAAACCGAAGGAGGGAAATAGGATGGAGACGTACGCGGAGGTAGGTGTATACGTCTTTAAGATCGGGAGGCCAGTTCATCCCGCATGCAGGGAACTCGTCTGATAACCTGATATCGTACACATTCAAACACATCTGTCTCCCATTAACCCTACAACACCATATTAGCGGCTAACAGAGATACCACAAAAGAGAAACTCACGAAGTAACCAACGCATCCGTCACGCTATTCATAACTCCTTCACAGTCTCCCATATTGACCTCCTCCTTAGTTGTCGAGTTCAACTGCTTCCAACACCTCTGGAGCTGCTTGTCTACCCTCTCGAATTCCTTCGTACCACGTTTAATGAGTCCTTTCTCGATAGCAAAGTCGACGTAGGCTGGGTACTGGTGTCGGCCGTCAATCCAGCCATTGCCAATGGCGATGCCGCGGAGGGGGGCAGAGGGAGAGGATGTTTTGAGGAGGGCGTCGGCTATGTAGGGAATATATTGGCCCGCGAAGGATTCACCAGATAGGTAGGTCTAATGGATGCGAGTGTGAGCGTGAGTGTGAGTGGTTGGAAGGGCGAGAAGGGAGATGGGACGTACGTCCATTTCTTCTAGTTCCGGGAAGACGGCATAGAAGTTTTTCATGAATTGGACGACATGTTGGGCAGCCTGGAGGGGTGATAGTAAGTATATTGATTCCGGGTATAGTTGAAGGCGTTCTGACCTCGTCTAATTCGTGCAAGTACTTGTTTGTGGCCGTATACGAGAACCCAGTACCCGGCGGCTGATCGACTACGCCAAGCTTTGAGCCTAAATCACATCAACAAGATATGAGACTCACTATAGATCACATGTGTATACTCCTCCCATCCATTCTCAACGAGTTTTAGCCCGCCCTTGCCATCTATCCTCCATGGCCCGGTCTCCATCATGAGACCATCAAACGAAGAGCATCCAGGCCCTCCCTGTACACATATAAATCAAAACAATGTGAACTCAGGAGCTCCTCCAGGACTCACATTAAACCAAAATATCACCCGTTCCCGATCAGCAGTCCGACGCGCCTTGGTATATACGAAATACAAATGCGCAGTGACGTCTTTTGAATGTTCTGCGGTTGGGGCTTTTGGGTCTGACGGGAGATGGCCTGCGTAGACGTGTAGAGGATGGTCTGTTGCGTGTTGAGGGTTCAGGTCGGGCATGTGCTTGACGTAGAAGGACGCCGCGCTCGGGGCTATAACCCATCCATTCGCGAGTTAGAATGAGTGGGACGTCACAGAATATTGGGTAATGAACACTCACGCGCTGGGGCACCCAAGACGCGCGTGGCTGCCAAGGCCAAAACCTGCAGCGCGCAAACCCACTTCTTCATCGCGGTTGTAGTCTGTAGTCGGATTGTCCAGGCTGCGGAACGACGTGTCAGGGTCCAGCGCTTAATCAGCGCTCTATGATCGGCAAGAGGCGCCAGAACTGCTCCACATGGCCAGGAACAAAATGAGATAACCGACACACGAGCACTCGTGCACTTGCACTCGACTACCATGCGTTTGTTATCTCTGCTTGCCGTTGGCCTGCCCCTCGTCCAGGCTTCGTACTTTTCCGAGGGATGGACTCCCGGTCAGGCGGTTCCAACTCTAGCTGCTACTCCAACGCAGGATGGGTCTGTACCAACGGTCACGCCTGCGCCGGCACCGACACCCGGAGCCAAGTGGAGTTGGGCAGAGTTTTCGTCGAAGCATTTGGACCTTGCGAAGTTTGTTACTGAAGGACCTATCGCTTCTGCGCTCTCAGGTGCGTGCTTTCCTCGTGTCCTTCGAGGTTATAGGTGCTAATGACGTCGGTTAGGTGTCGGCATCAACGCAACCGAGCACCTCGAACAGGCTCGGTTACGTGCGGCTGAGAGGGGTTGGGACGATAGAGTGCCTATGCTTACAGACGAAAATTACGAGCTACTGGTGAAGAATGAGACGTTCGCCACGCCAGAGGAGGCTGAGAAGCGAACTTGGTTTGTGATCGTGTGAGCCAATTATTCACCTCGTTGCCGCACACCTTAGCTTATGTTATGATGTGCTCTAGATCATTAGGAAAACAGGACTCAATGTCCAAGCTAGTCGACGAAGCTTTCGATAAAGCCTACCAATTAGCACTCGACGCAGGCGATGCACCATACGTGAAATGGGCTCGGGTGGACTACCTTTCTGTAACCGAAATCACAACCGACTGGATGGTCTGGAAGTAAGCACTACCTCGCCACCCCGCCGTTCCCAATATCTATCTAACAAATGTCTCGTCACAGACCCCCCACCCTAGTTATCATCCGTGAAAACGGCGAATCCCTACGATTCTACCAGCCCAGTCAAATCCGACTTCGTCCCGAACTACTACACCAATACCTCGCCACGGAAGGCTGGAGAGAGACTGCACAGTGGTCTGGACCGTGGGCTCCAGGCGGAAGCCGGTACGTCTCGCCTATTGGCCCATTGGCCTATTTAATTATCTTTTATTGATACGTGGGAATGGATAGCCAACCGTACCTCCACATGTTTGCAGTGATGTCTCGTAAAGTCTACACGACGATCAATATGTTCCCTCGTTGGGTTATCCTCCTCGTCACAGGTGGTATTGGGTCGTTGATCATTTCCGCGGTCCATCGGAACGAACAGAAAAAGACTACGGTAAATTCACTCATCCATGTACTCGTTAGCAGTATTCTCATAACTTTGGTTACTTCAATAGACCGCAAAGAAGCCACTCACCTCGGCCGAACGAGCCAAGGCGGTCACCCCTTCTGGAAGGTCGACCGCAACTGCCTCCCCGTCCCCTGCGAAACAGCGGCAGACGAAGAAAAAAGCTTAGGGCACTATTTAAAATGACGCAATTGATAGAGTGTGTTGAGACCGGGAAAAAAGTTATTTGTGTGTATTTTGGATATTTTGTATACCACCGTAATGGTCGTTGTAGTCAGTTAATATATCATTGCTTGACTCAACAGTCCCATTTGCGCTGTATTTGTTTGAACACCCATCTATTGAACACTTCAGGAAGCGACAGATCGCCATTGGATTGGGGTCGATTGGGGTTTATGTATGCACGACGTTTGTTTGGGTTCGTCAAAGCGTCATTCGGGTGGCGGAAACCTAATAGCCAGATAAATGAATAAAGAGTAAGGAGTGCATGTGTTTATATGTTTTTACAGATCGCCATAATCGCGGGATACAATAATGTACAGTGTCAAAAGTATGGGTTCGCAAGAGCAGAGTCAAAGCAAACGTCACAACGAATAAACCAAAATTAATAGCATAAAATCCAACCGAGTCATACTTCCAACCCCACTATCTCAACACCGCACCACCTCCGCGCCTATCAACCCTCCTGTTAATTCCGCCAAGCAAAATCTTAATCAACGTTTCCCCATCTAGCCCTCCCGGCTGATACGGTGTCGTATCCACGATATCCCTAATACCATGTGCCGCTGCAAGATCATCATCCAATTCCTCCAATGCTCTCGTGGCCTCGGGATCACTTCCGATTTGCACAAACTGAATACCCAGCTGATTTAACGGGAAGTCTCCCCGATCGAGCCGCCGGGCCGCAGCAATGATAACATCCTCCGGTGCGTCGGTCGGTGCCCCATCTGTGATAACGATGAAGTTGACAGGTTTGATGCCTGTAACATCTGGATCGGTGGAGTCGAAGTCTTCTTGAGCGTGTTCGATGGACGTTAAGTATGGTCGGAGGAGGTTGTCGAGACGAGCACCAGTGGGGGTGGAACCGGAGGGTCGGACGCTGGTGAATAGGTTGCGAACTTGTTCGCCACTCTACAAGTGAAGACGAATGTTAGTGGATGTCAGAGATAGAGGTGGGAGGTAAACTTACTCTGACTTGGCTGGCGGATTCCTTCGAATTTATGAAATAAATTTCGATCCCATCGTCGTCGTACTGTGCGGCGACCTTTGCGACTTCTGCTAACGCCTTCCCAGCCTCTCTCCACAACGCACCAGCCATCGACCCAGAGTCATCAATCAAGAATACAGTATCGTACCCCCTGCCACGCAACACAGCGCACAAAATCAGTCGGCGCTTAAACACGTAAAAGGTACAGACAGCACTCACTTGAGCAACTCCAACGCGTTCTCCTCGCCCGGATTAGCCACGTTGTTCCCCCTTGGACGTTCCTGAATTGTCTGTGGCACACGTGAAACGAGCGGCGTAGCTGAATAGGGCGGTGGAGACGGTGCTGCAGCAATGTTGTTTGCCCTCTGCGCGGCTTGGACGTTCGAAGCAGCTGCAGAAGCTGTCCTTCGATGGGGACCCATCGAACCAGTCGCGGTATACGAGCCTACGCTCGCTTGTCGACGGGGAGCGCGAGCGCCGCTAAAAGAGGCGCGGCGGCCTGGTGGAAGTGTGTTGGTGTTGAAGTTGAAGTCTCCTGGTGGAACTTGTCGACTGGACCGTCTCTCGGAGCCTGGAGCAGAGTTGTTCTGGCCCATTTCGTATGTGGGGGTGAAGTGAAGAGGGTGGGAGTTGTGGAATTCAGATGAAGAGCAGGGATGACTTTATAGAGATTCGGTAGTTCGGCGTTTAGCACTGCTTTAGCGCTACACAGCGCATCTTCATTTGACTTATTATTATCAAGTATGCTTGGCATGTCGTCCCGACGACTAAAAAATTGAATATAACTTACTGTGCCTGTACATGAAATAGCGTCGTCCGTTGTCTAACGGCCCCGACGCGACGCTTGAAATTAAATCTGTCCGCTGTCCAACGAGTCCGACGCTAACGGATAATGTATTTTATAATGTGTTTTATGACATTTTAAACGTGCATTTACTCTCATCCAGCTCGTTTTCTTATTTCCTGATCCAGCTGCTGCTTCCATCACTCTCTCCGAACACCCTGGTGTAAGTGATTCCCCTAGTCGATTACACGTGTGGCGCTTACACCTTCCAGGAATGGCCATTCGAACAGCAACACGCCTCCAACATCAGGTCAAAGCATGGATACATGTCTCCAAATAATCGGACAATACGAGCGAGATAGCTGCCACACTCGACGACCATAGTATAGCGACATGCCCCCTCGCGCTGCGTCTTCAGGGCGGGTTCGCAGTGTTCTCGAGCGCGTCACCGGTGGCATAAAGAAAGTGTTCGAGCCCAGTGCGCAAGCGTCCACTCGAACATCCACTTCTTCGTCTCAGGAAGAATCCGTGAACCCGTCTTCGCAGCTCAAGCCTTCTCGTGAACAGGACCCGGTTCTTCCTCCGCAACCGCCTACTCAATCCCAACAACCGGTAGTTTTATCCCTACCAGCGCCAAGCACCGGCCAGCCAACAGCGACCATTTCGCATTTGGCACCCGATACTGCTCAATCAACCGACGCAGAATCTCGGCGGACCCAGGCCGTGAAGAAAGCAGGAGCAGACGCATGGTCCGGACTCAAAGTTGCGCTGCAGTTGTTGGAGAAGAGCTCAGATGTCTTTCCTCCTGTCAAATCGGCCGTGGCTGGGTTCCTTGGGGTGGTGGATATCTTCGAGGTGAGCGATACGGTTTAATGTATTCTCGCATCTCACTTATTATGTCCCGAGTGCAGACAGCCGCACAGAACAGGAAGGACTATGCAGAACTTGCTTCAAATCTCCAACGTATGGTTGACGACTTCACGAAGCAGCCTGGGGAGCACACGTCGTCTCAGATGTCCAAGGCACTTGCGAATATGACGAGGTAAGTTGTTTCTCAAGAAACGATGCCCTCTTGGATTAACCGATTGGTAGCGGCCTGCGAGAAGAAATGGAACATGTACAAGGACAACAGGAACGGTCTGGATTCAGGCGTCATTTGGAGACGGGGCAAGACACGAACGACATACAAGATTGTTACCGGCGCGTGGAGACTCTGCGTCGTGAGCTACAGGTATGTCTGCTTCAGCGAGGCGCCACAGAGATCTGATCGAACATTAGAACAAAGCGATGATCAAGACATGGAGGATCGTGGAGGAACAGCAAGTGGTATGTCTGCCGTGCAGAAATGATGTAGAAACTGGCATCTGATATATTGTCCTGCAGGACGCGCGTCTGAAGGACCTGAACGCAGCGCTAAGGGCGATGTACGACTCAACGATATCCACTGTCATCGGTCGGCGCGAGTGCACCGCTGGCACTCGAGCGGCAATTCTAAAGGAGATGCGAGAGTGGGCGGACAACCCCGAAAGCCCAAATGTGTACTGGCTGAACGGCATGGCTGGCACCGGGAAAACGACGTTGGCGTACAGCTTCTGTGGTGAGATGCAACTCGCTGGTCGACTTGGAGCAAGCTTCTTCTGCTCTCGTGCGGATGCAGATAGCCAGGACGTGTCGAGAATCGTACCCACCATCGCTCATCAGCTCGCGCGTCTGTTGCCGTCCTACCGCGAGGCGCTGATTCGGCAGGTCGGCCTGGACAAGGATATTGTTGCGCGAGAAACCAAGACACAATTCGAGAAGCTTATTCGGGATCCCCTCCGCGAAGTCAAAGATTCAGTGCCGGAAGGCACCGTTGTTACGATCGACGCGCTGGACGAATGCGGTCGACGCGACGGGGCTCAGAATATCTTGAAAGTACTGCTTCTCCACGCTAGCGATCTGCCAATCAAGTTCCTCGTCACCTGTCGCCCCGAGCCTGGACTCTTCAACGTGCTTCTCCCAGAGGAAGAGCACCGCCGCTCCGTACTGCACCTGCATGACATTGAGGCGTCGCTCGTACAGGCCGATATCCGAACCTACCTCGAGGCTGAGCTAGGCGAAATCGCTCTGTCAGCAGAAAAGCTTGGGCGACTTGCGGAACAAGCTGGAGCTCTATTCATCTACGCTGCTACCGCTGTACGCTATATCCATCCCAAAACGCTGGAGGTGAACTCCCACCGACGACTGGAGGACTTGCTGTCTATAACATCGAAGACGAGAACGAACAAACACCACGACATCGACGAACTGTATGCAGCTATACTCACCGGTCCGCTGAACAACAAATCCCTGAACTCCATGGAACAGGAAACCATCCGGTTGGTGCTGGACACGGTGATATGCGCCAGGGAGCCCCTGAGCGTTACGACGATGGGAAATTTGCTGGGGCTGGACGACGAGCAAGATATCTTATACGCGCTCCAACACCTTCGTTCGGTGCTTCATGTGTCCCCAGGCACCAATCTGATCTCTACGCTTCACGCCTCGTTTCCCGACTT
>JANWGL010001075.1:0-10829 GCA_025200755.1 Ceratobasidium sp. C01
TGAGGATAGTGACAGTGATGATGACGCCGGTCGACCGATGCCAGGGAGCTTTGATTGGGGCACCGCGTCGCGGAATCGTCGTTCTCGCGCCTCGACGCAGAACAAGACGGGTACGAGCACCGACGATTCACCTGCTCCCCAGCCTGTATCTGCTTCACCTCCCTCATCACTTCCCGAAGGGTTCGCAGCTCGCCTAGCGCGCATGCGTATTGCTCTCGTCGGTTCATGATCTCATCTCTCTTTTATATGTGATGTTGTGTCTGTGGAATGGGTAACCGTCGCTGGTCGGTAGTCGCTTTCTATGCTTCTTTTTATGCTTTCTTGGTTCTTTCATGATTTAATCCTTACGATATAGTACTGAAGTTCCTGTTTGTATGCTTCGGGTCCGTTATAAAGGTCATAGTCATGGGTATCAGTCACGTGCAAGATCACCAAGCCTCGCATGCGTCCTCCTTAAACGTGGTAGGCGTGCGGCGTAAATTCACCAGCAGAAATCCCTCTGGACTCTCACTGGCTGTCGTTCAAGCGTTCTCGCCACCCAGACGCACGAATCTTGTTTTGCGAATTCCCAAAGTGGGTGTGAAGACGTGTCATAGAGGCACACGCGTCCACACGTTCCACTCTTCTCGTTTAATTTCGACCCCCTGGCACTCCGCGAGGCGTTGCTCTCTCTTCTCGTAACCTGCGTCTTTCTTGATTTTTCACCTGACCGGCCGTAGCGTGGCTGTCGTTTTGACGCGCCACGGCGCTAAAGGCGTCTGAAACCCCGTTGACTCTCCGCATGGGCGTCGTTGGGACATTCTGTATGAACAATACTCTGTTATTGCTCTCGTACTTAAAGCTTCTCTGATTATACGTCAGTTCGCCCTGCTACATATCGCCCCAAATCAACAAGGCGATTGCAAGTGTTAATCTTTATATGTCTCTCCCTAACACTCGCACTCCTAAGTATTGTAGAGATACTCGTCTTGTCCTTTCTGCTGATCCTCGCTACCACACCTTAACTGCCACTCAGCAAAACCCCTACGCATATGCTCCATCGCTCAACTTGTTCTATGTAGGGCAGGCTTTCGGTCTGCGCCTCTCCGGCCTGGGTGCCAGTAGGCATTCCTACATGGACATCGTTACCTTGGATATCCGCAGTGATTCCCTCGGTCCGATGGACATTGAAGAGAAGAATAACGACTACTCTAAGTAATTCAGCGTACGTTCTGGTTATTAATTTGACCCATTCATCCGGCCCGACATCCCCCATATTCACTTTGCGTGTCTCTAGTGCTTCAGCTCTCGAGGTGCAACATGTAACAGACCGATTTGAGCATCTTCGCGAAGGCTCGATTCCAAATCTTGGGAGCTGTGGAACATCCGCGTCTGCACATATATGCGACAATTATATCGGTTTATCTCGTTAGGTGGTGTATTTCCTTACCATGGTTGGGTCAGGTGTAGTTTGAAAGCCAGTGCGCTGTATTTAAACGCGGCTCGACTCTCATTTCTTGAATTGACCAAAGGTCATGACACCAGCACAGCCACATCAATTTCTGTTGGACCTGGTCTTCTCTAATCAATCCACTTTCGACACTCACCTCCCCAAGCTGAGTCACATTGAGAGAGACCATGACGGTATGGAACTTTGCGTTCAGATCCATCCGAAGACTAATTCATGTTTTCAGGGTGATTATACACGAGAAATTGCCCATTACGTTGTTATTGGGCCAGACCCCACATGCGCCACCCTCGAGATTATGTCGTTCACTGGCGCTGGACGTTCGGCACCAGGTCTAGTCTTGCAAATCAAGAACACTGTAGCTCAAGAACTAAACCATGCTAGTACGTCGATGCTCGAAATTTTCAAAGCCAATCTTTCTGCACAGGAGTGGGCGGCTTTGGAGAATGGTGTCGCGCCTGCCATCCCGTTGAATTCCCTTAGTGATTTCGAAGACGTTGACAAGGTATGGCCCAGCGGATTCTTGCTGAAACGCCCTTCGTTCATTATCAGGGTAAAGCCCAGTAGGTCCTCGTTCAGCTTGTTTCCATTCAATCCGACTGTACTTTTGCCCCCCCATAGGTCTACCTGCTGTACCCAAGTCGAGGCAAGACGTATTTTCGATTGTCAAAGGGGTTATCCCTGGGCAAGGTTGGTGGATTCATTCGTTTCGACGGAGTTCTAAACAGCTTCAGCTACCCTAGTCCAGTTACAGGAGTTGAATCCTCTTGAACCTGTCAACGCATCGTCTTTCGCCAAACTCTCCGAATTTAGGAAACATCATAGCACTGATGTCAACGGCCGCCCTCACGAGAAAGTCGGACCTTCCATTGGCCTATTTCATCCTGTCTTCGACGCCTTCCTCGCTGGCTTGGATTCCACTCAGGAGGTTCCCAATGAGAAACTCAAGAATATACTCAGACTACTCGAAGCATCACGGGCACGTAACATGTCGGAAACTAGCTCTGAAGGTCAAACTATAGCTTCCGTCCCCAAACTCAGCGAGCTTATATGCGCCGGCCTTCCTAATCTTGCGATACATGGTATGAAGGCTAGTGGAAATATCTTGGCTAGGAATGGCGCCATCTGCCTTATAATGGATGTCGAGAACGAGATTGGAATTGGTGGATCTGACCCTTTCGCGCGATGGGCCGATTCTTACTCCCAGCACTGGAGCGAGGTATGTTGGTCTTTATATTCTGCAACTTATACCAACTTTTGAATATTCTAGAGTCCGCTGTATAATGTGAAGATCGCCTCCTGTTGCCCTTCGTTCATACTTGCAGCCCATGGACCATGGTTGCGTGTGCTTGGCGCTATATGGCTGCAGGACCCAATCATACAACCCCTCACCCCATATCTATGGCTCGGAGACAGCTCGAACCCATGCACTGAATCGGATGACCACGTGCTGGCTCACCTCTTTTACTCCCTCTCGTCCTCAATTTCGACACTTCGTCAATTCTATGACGACATGAAACTTGCCGACGTCAATGCATACCGGTCCGATCCCTACATTAGGCACTTTGTTAGTGGCAACAATCGCGTAAATTTCAGCTACATGGATCCCGTGTCACGGAGCAAGCTCGTTTTCGAAGCACGTGTGGACCAGCTCCGTATCATCGTCAAGTATGCTGAATCCTATCACGCCGGTGCGCACCGACTCCTGGCTGAAGCTGGATTGGCCCCGAAGCTTCTGTTCGTAAGCACTGAACACGGGTTCAAGGTCGCTGGTCGCGTAATGGTTGTTATGGAGGAGATCTTGTGTGGGACCTTGGATCAAATTGAATTCGTTCCCGACGAAGTGGGGAGAGACGTGGCTTTGGCGCTCCAGCTATTGCACGGGCAAAATATCGTCTTTGGAGACCTACGTCAACCGAACGTGATTGTCGTGCGGGATGCCGCTAGGTACATAACTGGCGCGATGCTGGTAGATTTCGATTGGTGTGGTACACACGGCGAGGCGAGGTACCCGGCCAATATAAACACGGAAATCGACTGGCCAGCGGGAGTTGGCCCGGGGACTACGATGCGGAAGGAGCACGATGCGCAGATGTTCATGAAGATGTTCGTCAAGTTGTTCCCGCTTTGAAGTTACCTAGTAATTAGGCGCTGGGCCGCTCCATCGTGAAGAATCTGCACATATAAAGCCGGATGTCTGAGATAACCGCTCGATGTATATTAATGCATAGAACCGATTATGAACACCCTCTGATCCTCACACTCTTGAGTAGATAATGAAATCAAGAATACATGAATACATGAATATTGCAATAACGAGCATACGCCATAGAGAAAACCCCAACTGCCGCCAAAAATCAACGACCTTAAAACCCCTTCACGTCGCCTGAAGACTGTTCCGTACCTTCAAGTTGGCCTCATGAGGCGATAAATATACTTGCTACACACTTCGGAGGACCTCCTAGGTGCCTAGCAGAGATTCACCCAAATGTATGCGCTTAAGATACATCTTACTCACCCGTTTAACCTTTTTCTATCTTATGTTTTGATTCACGAACACTGCACCCCTCCTCTCCAGCTTTTCGATGCCTTAATCTATCGTTCCTGTTCGTTGTAATATCGAGTTTACTCACGGTCTCTGGGATATGGTGTGTGGCGAGATTGTGTCAGCACAGCCACATCATTAGAAGCAAATTCTTTGTTAGGCTTGACGGATCATTGACAATTGCTACGGGATGTAATTGGCCACTCTCAAACTACACTTCCACCAAGCCGTGAATCACAAATTGAACAGCGCAGTTATGGTGGTATGTGATTCTACACCCAGTTGAAATCTACGCATGACTAGACTAATTCCTCTCTGCAGAATACCTACACACGACAAAGCGCAATATATGTCATTGTTCGGCCAGGCGTGGGTGCCATCAGCGGCGTTGTATCGTTCGCTGACGAAGAAATTCCGTTATCGGGAGTAGTTGTTCACCTTAAGGACGCCGTAGCTCAACGAATCAAAGTTAACGACATTTCGACACTTGAATTCTACAAGGCCAATCTAACCTCCTTGGAGTTGTCGGCCTTGGAGGACAAGAACGAGCCACCTGGGATAGATGCAACCCTAAGGCTCTCTGATTTTCAAAAGATACACCAGATTTGGCCTGACGGTTTCTCAATGAATACTCCTGATTTCATTGTTAGAATAAAGTCAGGTCGGTCGCTGTTGCTCTGATCATCGCCTGACGTGAACTAGACTTTGTCTCTTATAGATACACCTTCTGTCGCTGCGTCAAAGAAAAAGTCTACGGTTGCGAAAATGCAGACACCTAAGGAAGGTTCAGTACTTACTTTATTTCAACAAAGCCCCGTGTCGCTCAATTCGCTTTAGTCCAGTCACGGGTGCTCGAGGCTCCCGAAAGCGCCGACTCATCCACGCTGGCCAAACACTCCCAGTTCCAGCAACACCAACTCACCGATAACGCATTACTCAACAGTCGTCCTGAGGAGAAGGCTGGACCTTCCGTCGGCCTATTTGATCCTGTTTTTGATTCTTTCGTAGCTGGCTTGGATCCGACTCGGGAATTTCCCTTGGAGATACTTCCATCTCTTGTCGAGCTGCTCAATGCATCACAGGCCAATTACTCTTTGGAAAGCAATCGAAACTACGCCATTATCCCTAAACTCAACAAGCTAATACATGCCAACCTTATGGTTCGCGAGGCAAAGGGGACGAAGGCCGATGGGAGTGTTTCAGCTACGAACGGCGGTATCTGCCTCATAATGGAAGTCAAGAAGGAGGTCGGAACTGGCGGATGTGATCCTTCCGTACAAGGGGCCATTGCTTACGCCAAGTATTGGGACAAGGTAGGTCAGCATTTTTTAACTCGTAAACCATATTGACGTTTGAACGCCCTAGAATACTGTGGCTTTTATAAGGGTCGCGTCCTGTTGCCCGTCGTTTATCCTGGCAATCGCAGGGCCTTGGATGTGGGTGTTGGGTGCCATAATGCTAGACCGCCCAATTATTCAACCCCTCACCCCATATCTCTGGCTAGGGACCACATCTAAACCGCGTACCCAGCCCGATGACTTTCAGTTGGCCAGGGTTTTTTTCCTCCCTCTCTTCCTCGATTTCAACCCTCCTTGATGACTACGACAAACACACCCCTGAACACGTCAAAGTAGATGCGGGGCGGTTCGATCCCTTCATTAGGCACTTCACTATTGGTAAGAAACGCACAACGTTCACTTATGGCGGTCCTGTGTCACCCAGCAAGCTGGTTTTCCGAGCATTCACCGAGGGTGGGCTCCCGGTCATCGTCAAATTCGCTGAATCTTATAATGCGGACGCACACCGACGATTAGCCAAGGCTGGATTGGCCCCAGAGCTTCTGTTCGTGAACACTGAGCACGAAGGTCAGCCCAAGGTCGCCGGCCGTTTGATGATTGTGATGAGGCCAGTCAAAGGCGAGCCTCTGGATAGGAGCGAGCCCGCTCCTCAATGTGTGTGGGAGGCGGTCTCTTCAGCAATCAAGCTCCTACACGACCAAAATCTCGTCTTTGGAGACTTACGGCGTGCAAACGTGATGACCGTACGGGATGTCAATAGAGAGACAATTGGTGGGATGTTAGTAGATTTCGACTGGTGTGGTACACACAACGAGGCGAGGTACCCGAACAATATAAACATGGAAATCGACTGGCCAGCGGGAGTTGGCCCGGGGACTACGATGCGGAAGGAGCACGACGAGGGGATGTTTACCAGGATGTTCGGCAAACCGTTCCCGCTTTGAGACTACGCGGTAGTTACACGACGGGCCGGCAATCGTGAGGAGTCCGTACACATAGAGCTGGGCGTATGCGGATACGGTACTGTGTAGAGCTGAATGCCAACATCTTCGGCCCCCCCGCACTTGAGAGTAGACAATAAGATCAATAATATGCAAATATTGTAAAAACGAGCGTACACCAGAGAGAAATCCACCAGCCACCCCAAAATCAACCGCCTCGATACCCTTTCACGTACTCATCTCGACGTCAACGCTCTCATTAGTGCCCGCCGGTATGCGCTCATCTTCTGCACCCCCAGTCCCAAAAACCTCACGGTACAAATTTCCGAGTTCCACGCTCAGCGGCAGAACTACCGCCGCTTTCCGCTGCCTCTCATCAACATCCTCCCCTCGATGTTGTCTTTCCCGTTGGCGAGCAAGGAAATACAGGTAATCCAAGCTATGTTTAGGCTGGCGGGGTTGAGCGCGGGGCGTATCGATTGGGGCGCCGGAAAACCAGAGGAGTTGGTTTGTGTGAGGGTCCCGGTCAAAGTGTTTGACTACAAGGCCAACTGATGTGAGCGTAGCATATATGGGCAGAGGACTCGTGACGTACCGGTTTCTTCAGGAAGCACTTCCACGACAGATGCCTGCGCAACGGCTGGTCCACCAGCGGCAGTAATAATGCTCCGGTCCTTCTGCGGGCCAAGAGCCGCATTCGCACCATGCCCACCACGCTTTTTCAACCCCCCAACGCCCTTCAAGAACGGGCTCGGATGCTTCCTCGGGACTACGGGCTTGTTGTTGGCGAACTTGACGATGGGCATATACTCCCAACCACTGCCGCTCGCGCCCGCCCCCTCTCCGCCAGCCTTGCGCAACCCTTCGGGAATACAACTCGACCAGTTCTTGATTTTTGCAAAGCTCTTGGCGCTAGCGTCGTATCGACTTTCGCAGACGTATAGAGGACGTCCAGGATACCACATCGGCGCACTAGGCCGCCCCCGTATATGCTTCGGAAAGAACTGGCACGCGACTGGCTCGATTATATCTTGAGGAGAGCTTGTATTTGTATAACCCGTTTTGAATACCTCCCTCTCCCAAAATGATCGTGTTGCGCTATGCACTGTCTGCAATACCGGGACGACTTGTTAGTCAAAAAATGAAGTGAATACGCAAGTCTACTTACTTGTTCGGGCCGCCAGTACCAGGTTAGGCTGAGTGTTCTTGTTGAATCGACCCTATTCGGCGATGTGAGCCCAATGGAATACCATATCGAGGTATCGGTAATAGTACCTTTCTATTCGTTGAATCTGCGCAACGACCGGCTTTGATGGTGTCTCCTTATTCGCGAGATGTACCCAGTCGCCTGAGTGGTATGTGATACCCTTATATGTGACTGAATCCTGGGCTTCAGCTGTTGAAGCACTGGATGATGTTACGTCAACCTGCATATCTTCTTGCTTGAGGGAAGTGAGAGATTGCCAAAGCGTCTAATCCTGGCTAGTCAATACCTAACGCGAATACCTGGATTGCTGCTCAAGGACATACCTGCAGGATCAACACGCGGCCATATGAGAATGTGCCTTCCTCGTGCCATTTCCTCGCTTTCTCGAACAACCGAGACAAGTCCATGTCGAAATCCCGGGGTGAGGCGTATGCTCGTGCTTCGACTTTTTTCTAGAACAATATGTTATATTTCGGAATAAGCACCAACTGCCATCACCTTACCTGTACTAGCGAGAGCGACATCGGGTTCTATCAAAATACT
Source organism: Ceratobasidium sp. C01 (assembly GCA_025200755.1). Classification (NCBI taxonomy): domain Eukaryota; kingdom Fungi; phylum Basidiomycota; class Agaricomycetes; order Cantharellales; family Ceratobasidiaceae; genus Ceratobasidium; species Ceratobasidium sp. C01. Next base: position 7,982 of record JANWGL010001075.1, read on the forward strand.
CAGAACGGTTTGAACCCCATGGATCCGAAGTACTCACATCGAAAGACAAGGTTTTATTCGTCGTCTCTTCGGGTATACACTCTAACGCATTAATCGCCAGGTCACCTCTAGCCTAAGGCTTGAGTAATGAAATCTTCAGCCGTGCAAGTACTTACCCAGAGTCCTTGAGCTCACTGAGCTCATTTAGAATTGACCTATACTTCTCAACCGCGTCACCATCCCCAGATAGTTCCATCCACCCCTCCGGTCCCGGTCCCGGATATCGAGGTAAAGTCGACTCAAGTTGAGAGACGAGTTCGTCGCCCTGCTTATCACGGACCAAACCTGCAGCTGCGTCCTCCTCCTGTTCCACAGGTGCAGGTACAGGTGGTGCAGGAGATCGAGTAGCCGGGAGAGGCTGTGGGACGGAGAGGGCGACCGGAGTTGGTTGAGGGATTGACACAGCAACTTGCGGCACAAGGTTGGGTTGTAATGGTTGTTGATACTGAGGGAGTGTCGGTTGCTGTGGAGCTGGGGTGAGCGTTGTAGGTCGAGACGCGCTGGGAGTTGGCGCGTTGACTTTCTTGGGCAGTCGGATCGTAGGAGTCCCTGGAGGGCCAGCGTCGCGAGCTCGGGGCGCTCTAGAGGTTTGTCGAGGGGGAGCAGGGTCCGGAGCCTCCACCTCGGGCTCGATTTTGGGCAGAGTTCCTGCAGACACAGCAGCTCCCCACTCTTTGTTCAAGATACTCTGCAGGCGTGATCGTCACGGTTTCTGGAACGAATAAGTAAAGTAGTAGAAATACCTGGAGTAGCCGCGCGTCGTTACTGATCGTCGAGTTTTCCTCGTTGAAGTGGATCCTTTTTGTGGGGAATGTTAGTCAAGATAAATACAAAGATATCTGACTTACGCGTTAGCAAAAACCAATTCCATGTCGGAATGGATATCGTGTGCCGCCCTATACTTTGATTTATCTAACTTGTCCTGTAAGATAAGACCAGTGAGATTTCCGAATAAAGTGGACTGGGTGAAAGCTAACCTTGATACCATGCAACGAACGAGGCTCGGGGATCACTTTGTAATAATCGGCCCAAGTGACCTTGTCGGGCAATTCCTTGAACATCTCGGACAACACTCGGCCTTTGAGCTTATAGGTATAAAGTGCCTCGAAAACCTTCTCCGCAGCTTTTTGTTGTTCCCCTGGGAGCGGCATTTTGACTTCAAAACGACAAGACTGGTAGCTAGAATTGGTGAGAGTTAGGAGCAACAAGTTCACGTGATCGCGAAAGAGCGCTTAACACGTGATCGACTGGACTTGACCAAATTCCACTTAACTCCGTACAGTACTTGATGAGCTCAAATATGGCAAGAGATCACAACACGGAATCGGGAAGCGCAACATAATATTGACATATGAGAACACGGAGTAGTGCATGCAAACATAAAATGGCAACAATATATCCCCTCTCTGTCACCAGACCCACCCCACCCCTAAAACTCCCATTTTATATCCATTCCATCCTCCAAAATGTATGCAGGTCCAATCACGTCCGTACAGTCCCTTGCGCTTTCAGTTAACATATTTCAATCGGGCATAAACTGACCCCATATATCCGTGCTCTTGGCTTTCATAAATCAGTCTCCGCACATCTATAATGCCCAGATTTTGACGGTTGCGTCGTGTCCACCAGAGACGAGGTAGCGGTCAATATAGCGTAGCCTCTCGACGGGACCACGGTGACCGTTGACGGTCAGTGCGGTGAATTGTTGTGATGTGCGGTTGTAGATCTGCAAGTTAGAGTTACACGAGTTAAAGACGGTGATAACTATTAGTTTAAGCAACCATATCAGGTTTATACCACGCACCTCAACCCCAGTATCCGAAGCCGCAACAATCTTCCGCGTATCAAACTGCACATCGCCTACACCATGCCCGCCCACCGGCCCCAAACCCGGATTTTGCACGCTTGGCCCAACACCCGAAAAGTCGCTCACGCCCGAGCTCAGTCCGAATTCAGCTGCAGCAGCTTGACGAGAAGCCCCAAAGCGGAGGAGCTCAACGGTGCGACCGCCAGAACGAAGATCCCAGACACGGACGGTGCCGTCGCGCGCGGAGGAGACCACGTGGAGTTCGTCGAATTGTACAGCAGTGAGGGGAGCAGTGTGCCCGAGGAGAGTACGATGAGCCTGGCCGGTACGCACTAGGAAATGTCAAACCGGGAGCCGGGTGATAGGGAGGAGAGACAAGTACGAAAGAACAAGCAGATCCGTTAGGTGGCTATCATCCTATCCACCAGAAACACTTACTGTCCCACATGCGCACTGCACCGTCAGCACTTCCACTCACAAGCGCATACCCCCAGAACTGCAAACCGCCCACAAACCTATCGTCATGGTCTGCCACGACATTAGACGAAAAGTCATATCTGTCCCAAATAAACGTGTCAGAGCAGACCCAAACAAGCTTCGCGGGATTACATAGGAATTCGATACGTACGGTGTGTCCACAAACTCGCTAACGTCATTGCCAGCGGGGTGTGCGATTGCCCAAAGGATGTCCATCGTGAGAACACACTGGCCAGTCGTAACGTCCCATTGTCTGATCGTCTTGTCTGATGCGCCAGTCACCTAAGCGAATATATGTCAGTAATCATGAATAAAGTTCTCACGAGCTCATATAAGCAATATAAACATAAACGGCAGATGACCCGCAGAGATCAAACCTCCCAGTAACCAGCCGACAAGACTCACCATACACGTATCTTCGAAATATAGGGAGGTAACCGCCTTCGAATGCCCCTCCAACACCCTCACACATCCCGTCTCGGGCTCCTCACTCGCATCACTCGTGCTCTCCCTCTCCAAATGCAC
>JANWGL010001078.1:0-17631 GCA_025200755.1 Ceratobasidium sp. C01
CGAAGGAGGAGACGTGACCGGGGTGTAGCGGAGCCGCTTGGGGGAGTGTCCGGCCCTTGTCGAGAGGAAGCGTGTTTTGGTCGCCGGCTGCGGGGCTGGCCGTCTTTTTGAGTGGAGGCTAGCTCGAGCTCCTGGAGGGCTGAATATAAGTCCTGAGGAAGCACGCTCGAGGTCTGGTCCCTGGGTAGAGATGGGAGACTGTCGAGTGCGCATTCACACATGCCTCGAGGTAGGAGACTCCGAGGCGTGGATGGCGAGACCCAGAAGACGCAGCTCGGACTTGAGCAATGACGACGGCGCTCGGATTTCGTGAGCATACTGCGAGATGACTTTCTGCGAACTGGCGTAGCAGGGTAGTAGTCCTAAATATAACTTAGTTAGACTAAAATAACTGGTGAGCGCGACTAAAAACTCGCCTCTTCCTTGTCAGAAGACCCAAGTTCATAAGACGAGTACAATTGGTAGTTTCCTCCTGACCCTGCCTCCGCAAAGTAGTTTGACCGTGACGTATAGTCCATTCAGGCAGCTCAAGCAGGCAATCGTATGAGTGTCGATGGTCGAAGGGGGGAGCACGATCTAAACCGTCAATCGAGCAGCTTCACTCGTTTTTGAGCCTACGAGCGTCATAGCTAACACTAAAAGAGCCCCGGGGCGTTGTGGGCGGAACCGTGCTCGACGATGTCGATCGCCGCAACCGCGGCGATGCAGCAGACTCGAAGGTGCATTAGGTATTTTGATTACCATGCGCCTGTCTACCACCGCCCACTGAGCTCAGGACGTGAGATCATATGCGACATTAGTGCTATATCGCGTTTGTACAGTTTAGATGCCGGGGGTGATGGTTGCCGGGAGTGCACCCCGCATTGAGTCATGGACAGGAACAGAAGTGGCCACCACGTGCCCTGATTCAGCCACGCGATCAAATCACCATCAAACATTGTCTCCTTAATTAGCAAAACTATAACTAATTTATTAAGAAATGAAATGTATGCGGTGTGTACCGTCGGTATCTCCCAAAATACATCATCAGATATTTCACCTACAATCAACACTCACCCCTCAGTCCTCCAAACGCCTCAACCACACCGATCACGCTCGCCGAACACCAGCACCCCTCGGCACCCAAAATCCCCCCAACGCACCTCCAAAACGTCATTTTTAACCTACCCAAATCTTCACGGATCATCGGACGTGAGAGCCCCGATAGGCTTATTCTGAAACCCTTGACGTGCACAGACGACCTGTCGTTCTCATGTCACACCACCGAAGAATCTGAAAAAAGAAACGATTTCGAAACTGGATTGGGGATGAGTGAGCGGTTTGGGGAATGTGATTGTGGAGCGGGGTATTGGCGATAGGGGTTGGATGTCCGTTGAGGGTGGAGCCATTTGTGGGGTGTGTACTTCTTGTAGGGTTGCGGTTCGACGAACCCGCGTGCGGACAGGGTTAGAGTTGTCGAGAAAGGAAGTTGGATAATTTTGGATTGTGGACGAACGTGGTATATTGAGGATTCTGATAAGCTAGCCGAGTCTAGGTTATATAGACCACCAGCACCGGAAGCGACCTAGACGCCAACGGGAGGTAGGTATTGAGATTTGAAATGAGGTGAGGGATACTAAATATTACCCGGGACCACCCGCAGTTGACGAGTATGTATGCACGTGCAATCAGACCCGCGCTCGTGATAATCAAGCAAAAGGTACGCAGTTTCTTATCATAATCGCGCACAAGATGGATAGTTCATGATTTCATGTTGATGCAATGATGTAAGTTAGATACACTGAAAAAAAAAACGATGAAGGAAAGATATGCGCCCAAGCCCGGATACAACTAATGAACAAGAAAATAAGAAAAACGAGCGTGGGATGATTTAGTCGATCTCCTCCATCGCACTCGCGCTAGCAGCCTCGGTCGAGATCTCCTCAACGCCCGACGCGGCAGCAGGCGCAGGCTCGTCCTCGTCGACGTCGAGGCCGAGCGAGATCATGCGGTGGATGCGCTTGGCGAAGCTCGTCGGCTCCTCGAGGACGAAGCCGGAGGTGAGGAGAGCAGTCTCGTAGAGGAGGTAAGTCAAGTCGCGGACGGACTTGTCGGCCTTGTCCTCGGAGACCTTCTTCGCGAGCTCCTTGATGATTCCGTTGGTCGGGTTCAGCTCGAGAGTCTTCTTCGACGCCATGTACGAGGACATCGAAGAGTCACGAAGCGCCTGAGCCTTCATAATACGCTCCTGTATAACCGCATATGGTCAGTGAACTTGTCGTCGATTATATAAACAATCTAACGTACCATGTTGCTGCTCCAGCCGAACTGGCCAGTGACGAGGACGCAAGGAGAGTCGGTGATACGGTTGGAAACAACAACCTTCTCGACCTTGTCCCCGAGGGCATCCTTGATAGCCTTGCAGAGGTCGTCGAAACCGGCAGCCTCCTTCTCGCGAAGGGTCTTCTCCTCCTCGGTCTCCTCAAGCTCGAGTCCCTCCTTGGACACGCAAACGAGCTTCTTGCCCTCGAACTCCTTGAGCTGGGTGACGGCGTACTCGTCGATGGGATCGACGAGCAGGAGGACCTCGAAGCCCTTCCTCTTGAGAACCTCGAGGAAGGGAGAGTCGCGGACGGACGAGAGGGACTCGCCGGTGAGGTAGTAGATCGACTTCTGGATCTCGGGCATGCGGGTGATGTAGTCTGCGCATACAAGCATTAGACGAAGGTACTAATATAAAGTAAAGGTAACTCACCCTTGAGGGAAACTTGCTCCTCAAGAGCCTTGGTCGAGTAGAAGCGGAGGAACTCGGCGAGCTTGGAACGATTGTTCGAGTCCTCGTGGATACCAAGCTTGATGTTCTTGCCGAACGACTCGTAGAACTTCTTGAAGTTGTCCTTGTCCTCCGCGATCTCGCTCAAAAGGTCCATGCACTTCTTGACGACGTTCTTGCGGATGACCTTGAGGATCTTGTTCTGTTGGAGGGTCTCACGGGAGATGTTGAGAGGAAGGTCCTCGGAGTCGACGATACCCTTGATGAAGTTGAGGTACTCGGGGATGAGGTCCTCGCAATCGTCCATGATGAAGACGCGGCGGACGTAAAGCTTGATGTTGTTGCGCTTCTTCTTGGTCTCGAAGAGGTCGAATGGCGCGCGCTTGGGGACGAAGAGGATGGCCTTGAACTCGAGTTGACCCTCGACGGAGAAGTGCTTGACGGCAAGGTGCTCCTCCCAGTCGTTGCTCAAGCTCTTGTAGAACGAAGCATACTCCTCGGCAGTGATGTCCTATATAATATGTTAGCGATAATGTATGGACGACTCGAAGGAGATGGACATACCTGAGGATTACGAGTCCAGAGAGGCTTCATCTTGTTGAGCTCCTGGTTCTCGGTCTCGGTGGACTTGACCTTCTTGGTCTTCTTCTCCTTCTTGGTCTCCTCGTCCTCGACCTCCTCGATCTTGGGCTTCTCCTCACCCTCGGCAGGCTCCTCCATAGCCTCATCATCTTCGACCTCCTACAAAGGAATATAAATAAGTATTTGAATGGAAATTATATGCGAGCACACATACCTTCTCAACCTCCTTGGTGACGACGAGCTGGATGGGGTACGAGATAAACTCGGAGTGCTTCTTGACAATATCCTTAATGCGCTTCTCCTCGAGGTAGTCGAGCTGGTCCTCCTTCAAGTAGAGCTTGAGGGCGGAACCGCGGCCAAGGGGCTCGTTGACGGTGTCGGGGGTGATGGTGAAAGTTCCACCAGCAGACGACTCCCAGATGTACTGCTCGTCGTCGTTGTGCTTGGTGATAACCTGGACCCTCTCGGCAACGAGGTACGAAGAGTAGAAACCGACACCGAACTGGCCAATCATGGAGATATCGGCACCGGCTTGCATCGCCTCCATGAACGCCTACCAGGTACTAATTAGTATCGAAGAATTAATTGGTGGCGAACATAAGCGCTTACCTTGGTGCCGGACTTGGCGATGGTACCGAGGTTGTTGACGAGGTCAGCCTTGGTCATGCCGATACCCGTGTCGCGGATGGTGAGGGTCTTCTCCTCCTTGTTGGGGGTGATGCGGATGTAGAGCTCCTTCTCGCTGTCGAGTTGGGAGGGATCGGTGAGGGACGCATAACGGATCTTGTCGAGGGCATCGGAGCTGTTGGAGATGATTTCACGAAGGAAAATCTCCTTGTTGCTGTAGAAGGTGTCTGTGGAGAGACAGGTGAGACGAAGTCTCATAACAGGTGGCGATGGACATACTGATAATGAGATCGAGCAGCTGGCTGATCTCGGCCTGGAAGCCAAAGGACTCTGGCTGGGCAGACATTTTAAGTGGATAAATGCGAGATGGATTTGGTGGGGTGAGCGGGGTGAGGTCTAAGACCAAGACGAGAGGGGAGAAAGAGGTTAAGGCGCTGGGCCAGAGGGGCGCCCGTATTTAAGCCATAATCGAGATGTTCGATGCGATTCCATCGAGCGTCGAATTTCTTTGGAGGCAAGCGAGTGCCACAACCGGAAACTTTCTAGCAATTTCTCTATACCACGTGATTTGCCATCTCAAGACACAGATTCCCGATTTGGTAGTTATCAGCACAGATCTGAAGGGCAGATCGGCCAGCACGTTTCGCGCCACTCGCCTATGCTAAGTACAGTTAATCACTCAGAACTCTCCCGAATGTTCTACGCGTGGACACAGCTTGGGCACCTGGCGCTTCGATCGCCAATCTTAGCGCTCAGCGCCTATATGATGTCACCCTTGCACCCTGACCTCAACGAGTCAATATTTCTTAGGAGTCACCAAACTATATAAACAAGTTCGAACTCACTGGTAGGTGGTTAACACCTGTTGAAGCTGTCCCCCTAACCATTTAAATCTAGCTTTTACAATGCCAGAGCGCAGTGAAGTGATCAACGTGACCGCCGGCCCATCCCAGCTGCCCCTCCCCGTTCTGGAAGAGGTGGCTAAGGGGCTCATCAACTTCAACAACACGGGCATCGGCATCACTGAAATTTCGCACCGGTCTCCCGAGTTTATTCGCCTCTCTGAGGACCTCGAAGTCAACGTCCGGCGAACCCTTTACGTCCCCGACACCCATGCTATTCTCTTCACTCAGGGTGGCGCCTCGCTCCAATTCTCCGCCATTCCTCTGAACTTGCTCGGGTGGAAGACTCAAAAGACAAAGAAAGGTCCTGAAGAATGGACGATGGACTACGTTATCACCGGCAGCTGGAGCGCCAAGGCCGCCGAAGAGGCTGAAAAGCTCGCGTACGGGGCAAAGGTCAATATCGTCGCCGACGCTCGTCATTACTCCGCCGGGAACTACGATCGCATTCCTCCTCATTCCCACTGGAAGCTTACCCCGGCAGACAAGTCGTTGTACGTTTACTACTGCGATAACGAGACCGTCGACGGGAACCAGTTCTCCGATGACCCCAAGTCTCCCGCCACCTTCCCCTTTGACCTGATCCCCAAGGACGTCCCGATCATCGCCGACTTTTCGTCCTCGTTCATGTCGCGCCCGATTCCCAACATCCAGCGATACGGCATTATATATGCTGGTGTGCAGAAGAACGTTGGACCCGCGGGTCTTACGATCGTTATTATCCGCAAGGACCTGATCGTCGATCCGTTCGAGGCTCAAACCGAGGGCGCGCCACCTATCCCCACTTCGATGTCTTACGCGACGATCAGTAAGGCCAAGTCGCTGTACAACACGCCCGCGATGTTCTCGATGTATGCGAGCTTGCTTGTTATCAAGTATTGGCATGGCCAGGGCGGACTCGAGTACCTTAGGAAAGTCAACCAGGAGAAGCAGGCTAAATTGTATGCTATTCTTAAGGAGGTAGAGAAGACGGGGAGGATACACCTTCGTGTCCAGGAGCCGAGCCGAAGCTGGATGAATATCACATTTGATGGCTTTAAGACGGAGGAGGATAGCAAGTTTGTAGAGGCTGCGAACAAGAGGCGCATCGTTGGAGTCAAGGGCCACCGGTGAGTCTCTCTACACTGACTTTAGCCTCAATACTAACAAAACATTTTTCTACCTCACTTTCGCTAAAAGTTCTGTCGGCGGTAAGTCACGCCATTTCGGCCGAAATTGTGTCATTCTAGTACTTATATACTTTATACGCTAGGTATTCGGATATCGCTCTACAACGCAGTCAGCTTGGAGCAAGTCGAAAAGATCGCGGCATTTATCAAGGAGTACTATGGAGTTTAGAGGTCTCGTCGATGGAGTCACACTTCAGTTGGGCTTGGTGAATTTGGGTTTCGATGTGTCTAAAATGAAACGAAAACAGGAAATTGTGTTTACAGCGACCACCTAGTTAATTCAATGTAGAGATTCGACCGTTCCCATCCTTCCTCGGATATAGAAACGCCCTGTTGGCCCTGGCCCTCTGAAGGCGCTGGCCCAACGGTAAGCCCGAGCTGCTCTGCGGCTGCGGTGGCGAGTCTGCTCAACTCGCCCTTTACGAATAGGTGGTAGTAACGTTGAAATACGGGAGCGCTGGGTTGATCTAGGGTAGGCGCGGTCGAGTCCGCTGAATCTTGTGTGGATTCGGGTTTGGGGCGGCCTCGTCTGGATTTTGATTTAGGCTTTGGTTGTTGCTGTTGTTGCATTACCCAGGGTATGAGGACGTCCTGCGCTTTGGAGGTCGATGGCCCATCTGTAAGGCGGGTTGGATACCGGAGTGGGTTTGTTTTCAGGTGGAGCGTACCTGATTCGGTGTCTGGGACGACTCTTTTGGAGAGTTCGTCTTGCTCTACCGCCCATACGTATAAGAGCGCTCGTCCACCTGAAGGAACTAAGCTATCTAAGATAGCCTACTAACCCGGTCGAATTAGTAAGATAAGTCTTCGGCAGAAAACAACGTATCAATGACTTACTTTCACAGCTTCCACCCTCCTCTCAGGTGTAGCCAAGTGGTGTATAGTCGCAATCGAAATAGCAAAGTCCTATCCCAGCACCTATATCTCAGTCCAACACTTCCCTCGCGTACAACCGAGTCAAACTCACAAATACGCCTTTTCTCCATATATGGTCCCTCACATCACTCAGAAGGACGTCCCGCGGAGCAGTTGACTCTCCAGCATACTGCGCGAACTTGAGCAGTCCGAGGCTCCTATCCGTCCCCATCGTGAGGAAGCGTCCTTCCGACAGTGGGAGATATTTCCCGTTGCCAGTTCCAGCGTCAAGTCCTAGCGCGCCTGTGGGTATAGATTCAAGGAAGTTCGCGATCACTGGCCAAGGCTGTAATATAACAGAATTAGAACCAAATATCGCACTCGGATAATAGTTTCGACTCACCTTATACCGGGTTTGGGAAAAGTGCGGTGCGATCTGGTCGTAGACGTCATGGACGTACTGATCCTCATGCGTTTGAGCATCATCTTTGTCTGCGCGGGGAGCGAGCGTGAGTTTGTTTAGCGGATGAGCGTTGAAGGTCATGGTCGAGATGAAAATGAAATAAATGATCTTCCTTATGTGGTTATGTTTACCGACCCATCCTTGGTGGCTGTCCGCTCATTCTCTTGGCTTCGTCTACTGATAACTTCAAAATGGGCGAAATAGACGATATATTTGCTGGAAAATCAAAATCCAAGGGGAAAGCCAAGGAGGTCGAGCCATCTGTACCTGTACCTGCCCCTTTACCCAAAAAGAAGAAAAAGAAGAGCAAGAAAGTCGCCGCGGAGAAGGAGGAGCCAGTCATAGAAGAGGCGCCTGCGCCGGTCGTAGGAACGAAACGAAAGCTTCCGGAAACAGTTGTGGACCCTTCGTTGGCGGTCGAGGTTAAAGCGAAGAAGAGTAAGAGTGGGAAGAAGGAAGGGAGGAAGGTTGAGGGGCAGAGGCAGGAGAATAGCGATGATGAGCGGTTTAGGGATTCGAGGGGGACGGGACCGAGTGAGTATTCGTTAAGTCTGTGCCGTGTGGGGTGTACTGATACACGTGTTAAAGGGCGTAGGACCGAGGAAGGATTTGCGATTTATAAAGAGGATGAGTTGGGGATCAGTAATGAAGGAGGAGGTCGGTTTCCCCGTCGCATTTACGCTATTTTTGACTAATGCTTGATGAAGATACACCCTTGTGTCCGTTTGATTGTGATTGCTGTAAGTGACTGACCAATTCTACCTTGGGGGACTCATTAATATCACCCATCGCATAGGTTTCTGAACGAGATTTTGCTTTGGATATGCCGAAGCTATAGGCTTTGATATTGTAGGTTCGGTCTTGAAATTTTCATTGACCTTGCCTGACACTCTACCAGGCTTTGGAAAAAAGGCCATTCTTGGTCCACTCATTTTGTCTTCTCCCTGCTATCGAACTTATCTGAACCCCAACTCATACCCACATCTCATTTCTACAAAGAGTATGCGTCCAAATAAAATTCATAAAAATTGGTATATGCCGGAGGTACAACGCGTGGGCTAATGTTAATCTTCTTCCCGCCTGTGACAAAAATTAACAGACCCTCAGCTGTAATACTCAAGTATCAGTCATCCTCGAACAATGGTTCGAACGCCTGGCAGTGTCGCAGTCAATTGTATGCACGTTGCCATTTCTCTCGCACAAGACGTACCTTGTCTCCCAACCTCGCCACACTCACACCTTGGGTCCCAACCACCTGCGAGTCGGAAGCATCGAACTCAGACTCGTGGAAGAATTCTTCCAGTCCATTCATGTTGTGATCTTCCTGCTCAGGTGTTCCAGGCACCTCTTCCTCGTCTCCGAATAGATCGTCGAGCTCTTTTTGACTCATATTTTCAAGATCCCCGAGTCCGGCTTCTTGTAGAACCTGCGCTTGAGACAATTGCGAAGAGGGCATGAAGAGCGGGCGGGGTGGGGGAGGGGGCATTTGGAACAACTGAGATGGGAGAGGCCGCTGTGATTGTTGAGATTGTTGTGGTTGTGTAGGGGCTTGGAATCGTGGAGCTTGGAAAGTCGACTGTGCATTGGGTGGAACGTCAAATGATGGTGGACTTGCAGGGCGCTGTGTCGATTGGGCGTTAGGTGGAAGCGCAAATGAAGGTGTGCCTGGGTGAGGTTGAGGAGTCGACTGGAATTGTCCGCCTAGCGCAAACGACGGCGTGCTCGGCTGATCAGCACCACCTGCGTTTTGTGAAGCCTGCGCGTTGGGTGGGAGAACGAAGCTTGGTGTGCCTTGCGCACGCTGAGTCCCACCACGCGCGCCGCTCCCACTGGCACTCGGAGTTGTACTCCACGCACCTGCACCGCGACCACTCCCACTTGTAGCCCCTTTACTAATGGTACTATCCGACCGTGCCACCCTTGCCACTTCCACCACTCGCGTCGTCCGACGTTTGGTGCTAGGACCTGCTCCACTACCAGAACCAGCGCTACTCTGTGCCATCCCCCCACTCTCGGACTCTTCGCGTTGTCGCTTTTCGGCTGCAGCGGCGACAGCTTCATCGAATTCAGGCCCAAAGCCCACGGCGGAGGAAGTGGCAACCATAGCTAGATGGTCTGCCGCATCGATCTCGAGGGAAATAGTCAGTGGTGCGTTTGGTTCGGTGAATGAAAGTTCGAGAGGAAGCGAGAGGGATTCGGCGAGCGCAATTGAGGCCTAATGAAAGTAGAGAAGGGTGAGGACCTGAATATAGGCTACGGCAGGACGCGGCGCACGTTGATCTCGCGAAGATGGAAAGCTAAGCCAATTGGTGCGACAACCACGTCGTACAAATCAAACTCGTCCGCAGGCACAGATATTTCCGTCGCGATGTGATGTTTACCTGCTCGATTAATAAACTTGATGCATTAGTTCATGTTCGTACACACAGTGAAACTCACGAACCTTGACTATCAGCATCACGTTCCAAACTCCTCACACGAACCTCGTCGGCGCTAAACATCCACTGAAGCTGGGAATCGGCCCGACGGCCAAAATGATCAAGCAAATCACGCACAGCGCGTGGACCAACAGTGACCCTGCTCGGGCGTTGTTGGGGGAGAGTCGGCGCAAGTATAACAGGAGGTTGGTTTAGATATAGTTTGTGTGTTTTAACCACGCCTAATGCGCAAGGATTAGTTAATATAAAGTAGACTTGAGAAGGCGATATGTGGCGCGCACTCACCAAACTTGCAATGCATGCGGATGACCAGTTTAGTCTCTGCAGATTGGTTTTCGGGCATCTCTTCACCTTCTGGGGCACCACCCTCGACACCTTCGATCACGCTCAATTCACACTTGTCCAAGCTCTTCTCGACAGTCTTGTGGCGCAAAATCGAGAGCAGAGGCTGGACGTGGGATTGAGATTATTAATAACCCAGGAGACTAACACGCTGCTATCCAACCCTTCGAGACAAGTGGGAAGACCTATCTCACCTTGATGAGAAGCTGCCCCCTTACAGTCCGATCCCCCTCGCTTTCCGGCGTCATACCCCAGCCATCAGTCGGCGCACCAATGCGGTACGTGTCAAAAAATTCGGGCAGAAACTTGATACCGCAATAAGCCGATTTGGACGAGTTGGTCGCGCATAGAGTGATTTGCTCAGATGTGGCGTGAATACAGAGCTCATCCCCATAACGCGCAATGCAGGCCAGGCCTTTCGTGAATGCTAGTTAAGACCTACATGGTGAGCCCGAATCAAAACGACACGTATATGATGGTCCCTACTTCTAAGGCTCGAGGGAGATAGTGTTGTTTGCATGACGGAGGAAGAATGTGGCGGTTGTGGTTGAGAGATAATTGATGGTTCTGTACAGTCTCAATTGCGTCACGGGACAGGTCGATTGCAAAAGCAAACCTCCACTCTTCACACAGCTGGCACTTCCTATCCTCAAAACAGCCTCCTCATTCTATAAATGGCAGACAAAGCAATATCTCTGGATATGTGTGATTCTGAGTCACTAAAACTCCAAGCGTCACTTCCCCTGGACCTGATACGCCTTATAGCAGAATGTTTACTAGGCGACTCTCTGACTCTAGTCTCCCTCTGCTTGATAAACAGAACCTGCTTTCCTCTTGTGCTTCCTTTCCTCTACAAGGAGGTTCGTTTATCCAACCTGGGCTCGATTAACTATTTCTGCTCTATTATACTTCACTCGGGGCGCAACTTGGGCAAGTACGCAACTTCGGTCCACTTTGAGCCCACGCGGCCATCGGACGAGCGTCTTCACGAACTCATTGATGTCATCAGAGATGGGCTTTGTGACATGCCTAACCTGGTGGACCTTACACTTCGTATAGATCTGGTCACTCTAGGAGACATATTCCGACGTCTGGAACAACGCCGCCCTTTCTCACTGTACCGCCTCTCCATTTCCTTCTGTAAAGAGGAAATAATTTTGCCTTTCCTTGCAACCCAAAGCTCCATCCAATATCTCACGATATTCGAGCCTCATACCTTCTGGCGTCCATATTTCATTCGTGCACCACCCGCAAACATCCTCCCGGACCTTAAATCTATCTCCTCCAACCCGCTCACCATGTATGCATTCCTCCGAGGCCGGCCGGTATCCGAGGTGGGGTCGGGGGAAGCCCCCCTATCGGGAGCTAAGCTACGGCACTTCTGCCACTTCCTGAAAACATCTACTGCGACGACAGAAATTGCATGCGTAGAGGTGTCTCTTCCGCTTACTGAGTTCTGGACGGCCTGGTCAGATTTCAGTACACAGCTAGCGGATGCGTGTGGTTCCAGCTTGCAAGAGCTGAAGGTCAATATGACGGATTTGGCCGTTCAAACTACGACCGTAAGTAGTAGCGTTTGAACATTGCGTGAGTAGAAACGTACTTACTATAATTGTGACTTCAGCTTGGAAGTAACGTTGGAATTTTCAAAGATTTGATATTATCGCTAAGCGGGTTTACTGGGCTGAAGCATTTGCAGCTAAATACTGTGGACGCGAGTGTCTCGCACAAGGATGTGATCGAAGCGCTTGGTAATTTTGGAACGTTGGCATATTGGACTAGCCAGCGCAAGTCTTTGCGTAGCGTCAAGCTACTCGGTGTCAAACTAGCATGAAATGTACCATGAGAAGAGGTGTCGCCGTTGCGGACTTTAGCATAAAGGCTTCTTCAGACTTTCAGCCGTTCTTAGCTTACGCATGAACGCATACCGTTTGATAATAGTTCTAGGTACAGTAGTTCCTTCACAGCTGTACGCTCCTATCAAACAGTGTGGATTCAATGTTTTTCTGTGGGAGACCAGCCCAAGCCGGACTCGTTATGCTTCAAGTATGTTTTAGACAACTGGTCGTATACAGTTCATTTTACTGTCATGTGACCTTGGTTCTTGCCAATAAACTCCGCCTCTCACTTCACCCGATTCACGACCAGTCTGAGCGATACGGTATGTGTCGGGTATCACTTCATCCTGACTTGGTACATTCTGTCGCAGAATACCTACATAACGACAACCATACGCTAGCCTCTCTCTGCTTACTTGATAAACGATGTTACGGCCTAGTGGTATCTCTGGTATATAGGTCGATCCGCTTGTATAATACCACATCGGTTCACCTATTTTGCGATGCCATTTTACAGTCCGAGAATAACCTAGGCATCTATCCAATCTCGATCCATTTCATCACAGAGTCTGCCCACTTCTATCGTGAACTGATACGAAACACGCTGTATCGGACAATCAACCTAAAAGACCTTGTCCTAAGAATCGAAATTCATGACCTACTAGATCTGTACCAACACTTCACCCTCCACCCACCGCTATTCTCCTTACAGAGTCTCACATGCCGTTTCCGCGCAGATAGCCTCTTATCGTTTCTCTCCACCCAACCCTCCATCCATACGTTGGAAATACTAGTCTACCCTTCCCAAATACGTTCTAGCATCCCTCCGCTCACCACTTCTGTCCTCCCACACCTAAAATCTATAGCAGGGCACTCACCCATCATTGGTGCTCTGCTCCCGGGAAGGCCCGTCTCGCATGTAGAAGCGTCTATTCTCGCCCCTAACGACACAAAGTTCTATGAGAGCCTTAGAGGGTCGACTGCGCCGCACGGCGTGGAGAGCCTATTAGTGGCTATACCCCCCGCCGAATTTTGGACAAATGTTTTGGATGTTGTTATGCGTTCGATGGAGGTATGTGGAGAAAATTTGGGAATGTTCGGAATGATACTTCCGGCCATGAGACAAGCTGAATATGTGAGTCGAGGCTTAATTGGTGCGCAGGAGACTGCTGATTTTAGTAAGTTTAGTGGGCTCGGGACACTGGGCGGTTCGTAGAGTTGGCGGTGTCATTGAGTGGATTCAGTAGCTTGAGATACTTCAGGTTCCAGGATCGCAACGGCTTCCCGGAAACCAGTGTAGTTGAGGGACTAGGGACTATGGGCACGTTGGCGTTCTGGACGAGGCAATGCCCATCTTTACGTCGGGTTACGTTGTTTGGAGTTGATTTAACCTAGCACAGTAAATGCATGTACCGACGCATATGTTCAGCTATTTCAGTATTGTATTGAGTCCGCGACCCTCCGGATGCTGCTAGTGCTCAATGCCAACATACAACATAAAAAAGAACCAAAAATGTACGGGGATACAAGAAAAAGACAATAGTAAAATACGCTATGATTTGGTTCCCTATGAGAGACTAACCTAAGCCGGGCTCGTTATACCTCAGCCATGTCTTGGACAACTGGTCGTATATAGTTCATTTCACTGTCACGTGATCTTTGGCTCGCCAAACATACCTCGTTGTTCACTTTACCCGATCCACGGGCAGTCTTAGCGATGAGGATTCAATAGATCTGATACAAAACAAGACATTTTTACGCGACTCGCTAATCTTTCTCGAATATGTTTGGACCTCTTCCACCTGACTTGGTGGGTGTTATCGCAGAATACCTTCGCGACGACAGTCAGACGTTAGCCTCTCTTTGCTTGCTCGACAAAGAATCTCCCGGTCTAGTAACACCCGTTTTATACAAAACGGTTCGCTTGTCTACTGTTCGATCAATTTGTCTATTTTGTGATACCATTTTACAATCCGAGCGCAGTCTAGGCGCCTACCCAACCTTGATCCATTTCGACCCAGAAAATCACTCAGACGAACAACTTTGTCACGTAATGGACTCGGTTCAAGATGTACTCCGCAAAACGGTCAACCTGGCAGACTTAGTTCTAGGAATCGCCGCCCCAAATCTAGCCAACCTGTACCAACACTTCTGGCACCACCCGGCACCGTTTGCTCTACACCGGCTCGCATGCTACTTCGTTCCGGGCCATTTCCTATCATTCCTCTCCACTCAACCCTCTATCTACAGCTTAACAGTTTACGAATCTCGTCTCCCTACCCGTCCCGCTTCTATTCGCATGGTACCATCCTCCTCCAACCTTCCGCACCTCCAATCCATAACAGCCAACACACTCATTATTCGCGCTTTCCTCCCCGGACGGCCCATCTCACACGTCGACACAGGTTGGGAGGACCGCTATAGGGATCCAAGCAGCATTTTCTGTGAGAGCCTGAGGGGGTCAAGTGCAGCTGAGGGAGTGAAGAGCGTGTCGGTGTTTATACCCCAAATGGTATTTTGGATGAGCGTGTCGAATCTTTTTCCTCAGCTGTCGGGTGTGTGTGGAACGAGATTGGAGGTGTTAAGGGTGAGGATGCTGTATTTGCCTGCCGAAGGCCGTACTGTGAGTGTGAATAGGGGTCTGAGTGATCTATGGGATATTATTGATTTTGATGAGATTAGTATGAGAAAACACCGATGGTCGAGGTGTTGGCAGGATTCTTGGGCGGGTTCAGTCGGTTGAGACATTTCCAGGTTGAGGAGATAAATGGCCCACCCCGGTCTAATAGCGACACGGTCGGAAAACCAGGAGGCATAGGGACTCTGGCTTTCTGGAAGAGATGGTGTGGATCGTTGCGTCGCGTGACTATTTTTGGAATGGATTTGCCCTAAGATGTGCGGTGGAACGTAAATGTATGCGCCAGCTATTCAAATAAAGTTAACCCAAAAACACAATCCCTTGTCATTGATTTAAAATTGCTTACTATGAAGAGTCCCGCCGGAAACGAGTATTTCACCCATCCCAGTATTAGAAAGGCGGTCGCTTTCAGGCACCCCTCCATCCAATATCACGAACCGCAAACGTCAAATGTGTAGACAAACGTGCAATCACGAGCACAACCCTTCTCAGCGTCATCAACTCCAACGTACTCGGCTACCCCTTTACCTCGTTACATGCGCCCACCTCTGAGTTCTCCTGGGTACTTACCGCCCTTCCCTTCGATATCGTTCGACACCTTGACATCCCCCGTTCACAGTATCACGAAAACGATCGCGCTCCAGCAGCACATTATCATCTTCCGTCTCTTTCGGTCGGGGGTCAGTACGGATTGCTAGGTACTTCGTCTCTGACGTCACAGGCTTGCCCGGCACTTCCGGTTCTCCCCGGATCAAGCCTCCGACCACCTAGCTCCCACAACCAAATCCCGAACATTTAATTCTGCAGAGCCAACGAACCCGACATACATTGGCACCTCCTGGGACGATATAAAAGTCTAGCCTGGACATGCCTCGGGTATCTCTTCCTCACGACTTGGTGCACTCAATCGCGGAATACTTGCATGACGACAGCGCTACGTTAGCCGCTCTTTGCTTGCTTGACAGACAATCTTTCGGCCTAGTACTACCTTTATTATATAGGAAGATCCGCTTGTCTGGTATTCAGTCAATCTGCCGATTCTGCGATGTTGTTATACGGTCCGAACGTAACCTGGGTACCTATCCAACCTCTATCCGTTTTAGACCAGAATATGATCATACACGCGAGCGCCCCCACCCTGCCATTGAACCAATAAAACGACTTCTCTATCGAATACCCAATCTAAAAGACCTTACCTTACGATTTGACGATCGGGGCTTAACCGACCTGTACCAACATCTCGAAGTCCACCCAGCGCCTTTCTCCTTATATAGCTTTTCGTCCTGTTCCCTCCTAGATCGCCTCTTACCCTTTCTAGTCACTCAGCCTTTCATCCACACTCTAAAAATGAAGGTCTTCTCTCACTATATCTGTGATCCCCCTGCCTCTTCCGTCCTCCCACGTCTGAAATCTATAACGGCCTATTCACCCTTTATTTGCGCTCTACTCCCTGGCAGGCCTATCTCGCGTGTGGAATCATATGGACTCGTGAATGCCAACACAGCCAACGAATTCTACGAAAGCCTTAAAGGGTCGACCGCCCCTGGTGGCTTGGAGTGCCTAATAATGCATGTGCCCTGGGGCAACTGCTGGGAGAGCACTTTGGCTATTGTTGCACGTTCGACGAAGGTATGCGGCGCGAATCTAAGAATACTAGAAATGATTACAACGGAGGCCGAGACCGTGAGTCAAGATTTGAGTGGTGCATAGGACGCTACTGATGTTAATAAGTTTAGTTGGTTCAGGAAACCGTGCGCTTTGGGGAGTTGGCGGCGTCGTTGAGCGGGTTTAGTAGATTGAGGTGTTTCAAGATTCAACACTCGACTGGGATTCAGTGTATCCGCACAGCTGAGGAGCTAGGGAGTGCAGGAACGCTGGCATTCTGGACGAGGCAATGTGTATCTTTACGTCGAGTTACTCTGTTGGGATTTGATCTGTCTTAACACGTGTGGGCGGTAAATGTATGCGTAGGTTAATCCAGTGACTTGACAGCAATTTTCCTCAAAGACTCATTCTAGAAATGCACATTCGGCCATATCAGTATTATATCGGGTCCGTAGCGCTAACAGATGTCAGCTTTAAGCACCCGCTTCCTCGCCCAATGCCTCTCGACGCCTCTCGTCCACGGTACCACGAAAACCGTCGCGCACTGGCGACATATTACGGTCCTCAGTCCATTTCGGTCGGGACTAGGTTGTATTGCGAGGCATTTCGTTAAATCAATTACCATGGCATTTTCCGAGAAATTTTAAAATACCTGTCTGATTTTGCCGATGACTGGTAAAACCTTGCAATGCCCCTCCAGCCGGCGAGTGAGTCGCTGACGTCACGGGCTTGCCCGGCACTTTCCGGATCAAGCCTCCAACCACATACCCCCACAACCAAATCCCGAACATTTAGTTCTGCAGAGTCAACGGACCCAACGTAAATTGGCACCTCCTGAGACGATATAAAAGTCGAGCCTGGTCATGCCTCGCGTATCTCTTCCTCCTGATCTGGTGCACTCGATCGCGGAATACTTGCATAACGATAGCCAGACATTGCTTGCACTTTGCTTGCTTGACAAGCAGTTTTTCAGCTTAGTGGTGTCTTTGATATATAGGAAAATCCGCTTGTCTAGTATTCAATCAATCCGCCAATTCTGCAATGCCATTGTACAGTCCAAGCGTAATCTAGGCTTCTATCCAACCTCAATCCATTTTTACCCTGAATATGTCGCGGGCAATCACCCCCATCCTGCCATCGAACCAATAAAACACGTGCTCTACCGAATACCCAACCTAACAGACCTTGTCTTAGGATTTGACGATCCGGGCTTAATCGATCTGTACCAACACCTCAAAGTCTACCCCGCGCCTTTCTCCCTACGTAGTCTTTCGTGTCGTTCTGTTCTAGATCACCTCTTACCCTTTCTCGCGACTCAGCCTTCCATCCATACGCTGAAAATAGAGACTTTCTCCCTCTATATCGGTGCCCCGCCTGCCCCTTTCGTCCTCCCACACCTGAAATCCATAACAGCCCACAC
>JANWGL010001080.1:0-40509 GCA_025200755.1 Ceratobasidium sp. C01
AATCATGCTGGCCTCGCCTTCCTGTCAGCGTGCCAGACAGCCAAGGGAGATGAAACGTTGCCTAACGAGGCGGTTCACCTCGCAGCTGGGATGCTGATGAACGGGTTCCCCACGGTGATCGCGACGATGTGGTCAATTCAAGACGCGGACGCGCCGCTCGTTGCAGGAGAGGTGTACAATAAGCTTCTAGAAGGAGGCAAGCCGGATAGTAGGCGAGCAGCTAGAGCTCTTCACATGGCAGTGGAGCGTCTGCGAGAGCGAGTAGGAGAGAAGACGTTCACATCGTGGGTGCCATATATGCATCTTGGAATTTGATTGTGTTTTCGGTTGGCAAGTGATTCGTATCTCGTTTGCTTTGTGGCACAGGATCTGGATGAAATGTTGGTCGAGTTGAGTTATACATCAATCTTGCGCGTATACTGCCGAGAGACAAGAGCGAAATGCTACTAGACTTACTCTAGCTTGTAGAACACGAAAAGTAAAAAGAGGAGGAAGAAGCGAACCTGCAGTAGTCGTATTACTGTGTCTCGCCTCACTTCATTCGGTCAGTAGGTTAATCAGTACCAAGGATAACCTAGGCGTATGAACTGGTCGTGCCAGGCATCGACTCACTGGTCAATATCAGGGGTATCCAATCGGATTCCACCAGTAAGCCGCAAAGTAAATGAAAAAAATAAATAGGATATGGAGTGATGACTTGAGGAATTGTCATGTAGCTAGGAGGGAGATTGACTCTATTCTGAGGCCTCGCCCTGCTCACTGTGGCGGCTATTGGCTGATATATACCGGCTTGTCGCGACGGAGGAAAATGTATGCTAACTTCCTGAAAGGAGGTTAGTTGGATAGTACACGAATAACTAGGGCATTCCATATAGCTGTGAATCAACTACGAGTACGAGTAAGAAAGAAGAAATTTAGATTTTGGATGCCATATATACATCTTTGCATCGAGGTATTCACATCAAACCTCTTTGCTGGCTTTTGGTTTGAAACACACCAGATGCCACAAACCCGTAATCAATCAACTCACATTATCTTTTATCGCCTTTCTGTCATGTCAAAAATATCCTTTGGTTCAACTGTGGACTTCTACATGCACACGCTCTCCATGCTCAAATGTCAGGCATTCCGAAGGCAATTCTACGGCTAAGTTACATGACCACATGGTTTGAACACTTGATGTTGCCGAATTAACATTACCGGATATGGTCGAAATCATCATAGAAGACCTCATATAGTTGTAAAGTGACTGTATGCGTGATTCGCATCACGTTATTTGCTCCAAAGAGTTCAGGTGACCCTGTTTATTTATAGAGGTGTGTCATGTGACCCAATATTATGTAAGCTTCCTTCAATAGCCCGATCTGTAATCTGCTTTCCGTGACCAAAATTTGGCAAAAAGGACACGGCTGTATACTTATTCCCGTACGGCTTTACCAAGTCTATTTGATATGTTCAGGCTGTGACGTATTGTCGTAAATTTGGTTTACGGGTGGTTAGATTTTCGCCGCCGTGCAGCGACCTCGACAAACGCCGAGATTTTCCTGGGCTGTGTTCGATACCGGGCACATTTCTCCCTCTTGGTTTCTCCTCCTATTGTCAAATTAGCGACATTATCAAACTACTGGGGGTCTCGAACTTCGTGGCTCGATCTTCCCCATGGCCAGCTTACCTGAATGTGATGCTGTCAACCAGCCCATGCCTGAAAGGTATGTGTTTGTCCGTTAGGTCGACCACCCTTGTTGTTCTAATGTTCTGGTATTAAGGCAAACCCACGAGGGAGAGGTGGGGTTGATTTCTATATTGTTTGTCTATAGACTCCCCTGAATTCCTCTATGCATAGCTCAGCGAACGGGTGTCTGCCCTAACTATGAACAGTTCTCCACAATCGAACTGCAGTAGCCCAAAGCAAGTCAATCAACCCCGCGTTAGGTCAACTCTTAATCGCCAACAATATAACCCCGATGCTGGATTTATTCTTTCTACGTGTCAACTAGAGAAAGCATGCAAGTTCATGGACGTTGAGGATGCTACACTCCAGTTAGCACAGCTCTTTTCCGTGACTGGGCCTGGCGAGCGCGAACAAATGATCTACGATTGTTACACTGATTTGCACTTGCGTGAGACTGGACAGGCGAGCTCTTGGACAGACCTCGATAAACAAGTCTTGAATCTAGGAGATGTGCTCTTGTCCAACCCTCCCAGAAGCATGAGTAACCATCAACTAATGGGTCGCCTAGCGACCTTACTTCATAATCGATTTATCACTCAAGGGAGACTGTCGGACGTTGACCGTGCTATTGCTTTTCACCACCAGGCTCTCTACCTTGTCCCTGACGACTTCGTAGACAGGGCTGAGATGACCTACTACCTCGGACGTTCATTCTTTTGCCGGTTTCGACGCCTGGAGAAACTGGACGACCTCGATCAGGCCATCGAGTGTTACCAGCTAGTTGTCTCTCTAGCCCAAGGGGCTCATCATATGAGGGCTATGTGGCTCAAAGCTTTAGTCGAGGCATATGGTGCTCGGTTTCAGGTCGAAGGCGATCTTGTGGATATCGATCAAGGCATAGCATGCTACACAGACCTGATCGAAATCGCTACTAAAGTTGAAGATAAGCTGAGGTTTCTCGAAAACCTTGCCACCTGTTACACGCACAGATATCGGCGCTCCGAAGACCCTTTAGACATCGAGCTGGCTATCGGTTCCCTGCGTCAAGGGCTTTCTCTCTGTCCCGAGGGTGACGCGACTCGGGGGTCTTGGCTCAGCAACATTGGTCTATCATTCATAGAGCGTTTTCAGCGCTCAGGAAAGATCGAAGATATTGACAGTGCTATCAACCACGAGAGCCAAGCCATTTCCTTCATTTCAGACCGCGATGGAAATCGCCCAGTTGTTCTCAATAATCTTGGGAATTCGCACTTGCTCCGCTTCGAGCGACTTGAAGCCCTTACCGATCTCGAACAAGCTATTGACTATTTCGATCGGGCGGTTACGCTTATCCGAAATGCCTCTACGGAATCCGAATTGCTCTATGTTCTTGGTAGCGCTCTCGTTCGGAAACATGGCCGACTGGGCAGGATCGAAGACCTCGAAAGAGCAATCACCTGTTTTCAACGTGGCATGTCTCTTACTCCCGAAGGTCATGCTGATCGGACCGAACGACTCGACATCTTGGGCAATACATACGGATCCCGATTTTTGCATCTGGACCAACTTGAAGACATTGAAAAGGCGATCACATATCACAGAGCGGCTGTTCTCTTGGTCCCGGAACAACACCCAGACAGGTTCAAACCGCTAGGAAATCTCGGAAATTCACTAGCGTGTCGGTTCGAGCGTCTTGGAGGTCTGCAGGATCTCGAAGAGTCCGTCGCCTGTCAGAGGGAATGTGTATCTCTTATCCCCAAGCAACACCCCGACCGTCTCAAGCACCTTGGCAACTTGGGTAATTCGCTACTACATAGGTTCGAAAGGCTGAATGAACTCTCGGACCTGCACGAAGCGATCGAATGTCATTCGCAGGCCCTTCAACTTACTCCCGAGAGTCACAAAGACAAACCTAATCGACTCGACAATCTTGGCAACTCGTTCTTGCGGCAGTTTCAATTCCGGGGAGTACTCTCTGATATTGATCAGGCCGTCGCTCTCTATGGCGAAGTCGTCTCACTAACTCCTATAGACCATGCATTTCGACATCGGCGACTCGATCACCTTGCCAGTGCGCTTCTTATTCGATTTAACAGACTATCTCGGCTTCCGGATGTTGAGCAAGCCATAAAATACCAGAAAGAGGCTGTATCTATGCTTTCCGAACCCCACGGCGATACACCTACGCTACTCACCAATCTAGGCAACGCCCTCGGATCTCGCTTCCTACAAGTGGAAGATATAGCGGACATAGACGAAGCTATCGGTCATCATCGTCAAGCGGTGTTTCTTACCCCAGAGGGCCATGCAGACAGGCCTGAGCGGCTCGAAAATCTTGGTTGCTCTATCATGATTCGGCATACAAATACGCAGGCCCTTTCAGACGTGGGGGAAGGGATTTCATACCTCGAACAGAGTCTTTCGCTTACTCCCGAAGACGACGCTATCCGAGCCCGGCGGTTCAACACTCTCGGTTACGCGTTGATTGCCCGTTATGACAGTTTGAACGAGCTTTCGGATTTGGAGCGTGCGATTGTCCTGCAAGAGCAAGCCCTCTGGTGCATTCCTACAGATCATGCAAGCCGATCCCAATGGCTGGGTATTCTTGGCCTATCCTTTCAGCGTCGATTCGAGAGGCTTGGCAGCTCCGCAGATCTCGCTCGTGCACTTGGTCTATTCAAGGAGTCAGCACAATCGTCACTGGGGCCCGCGAACGCTCGATTCAGGGCTGCTTACCGATGGGGTAGACTATCCCGCTTGCACAATCCGTCTTCAATTCTCAATGCTTATGGGCGGTTAATGAGCCTCGTTCCGAGTGTAGTCTGGCTCGGGGGTACTATAAGCGACCGGTACGACGACGTGCCTACAGTTTCTACTGCAGTCACCGAGGCCGCCGCTGCTGCAATCGGGTGTCAGGCTTATGACTGTGTGCTGGAATGGCTAGAGGCAGGCCGTTCAATAGTCTGGAACCAGATATTGCAGCTGCGTACACCCGTTGAGGAGCTACGTAGAGTTGAACCCGCCCTTGCCGACAGGTTGCAGGAAGTGGCTTTCTGTCTCGAACAAGCAAGTTCTGGCGAGCCCATCGTCCAATCGGAAACGCGACATGTTACTTCACTCGAGAGATCCGCTCAACGCCACCGCCGTCTAGCTGAGGAATGGGATCTCCTTCTACAACAAATTCGCGTTGTCCCGGGGTTCCAGAATTTTTTGGAACCCAAGAAGGCGTCCGAATTGATACAAGCCGCTCGTTTTGGATCCGTCGTGGTCATCAACGTCGACCGAGCTCGGTGCGACGCCCTTGTCTTGAGACATAACTCTCAAAATATTCTTCATGTTACACTGTCAAAGCTTTCTTATGATAAGGCGAAACAGGCTCGAGCTCGATTGCTACGGTCGCTGTACATGAAAGGCATCCGCGAGCGAGGGGTGCGCATTAATCAGCCAAAAGCAGAAGAGTTATTTGTGGGCATTTTCTCGGACCTTTGGGCGAACGTGGTCAAACCCGTCCTCGACTGTTTAGAGCTCACGGTACGGGTATCCAACCGATTGCATATGATGATAGTTTCTTACTTTTCTCTTATAGGAACTCTCCTCTGTGGACAATCTACCTCGCATCACTTGGTGTGCTACAGGACCACTAGCATTCCTTCCGCTTCACGCCGCCGGAGTTTATCACCAACCCCACTCGAGGGTATTTAACTATGCAATTTCATCGTATACTCCTACCCTGAGCGCCTTGCTCGCCTCTCCACGGGGTCCAAACGAGTTCCGTGGAATTCTCGCAGTGGGCCAAGCTGCCGCACCAGGAGCTTCACCACTTCCCGGCACAATTGAGGAGCTCGACCGGATCGGAAAGCAGGCAGCCCAGCTGCGCTTCACGCGACTCGACGGCGAGAGGGCGACCGATACCGCTGTTTTGAAAGAAATGAACGGCCACAGCTGGGTTCATCTCGCGTGCCATGCTGTCCAGGATACCACAGACCCTACGGCGAGCGCCTTCCGCTTACATGACAGCATGCTCGACCTTGCTACAATTACGAAGACTTCTCCTGAATATGCCGATCTTGCCTTTTTGTCCGCATGTCAGACGGCAACCGGTGATGAGAACCTGCCAGAGGAGGCCGTTCATTTGGCAGCAGGCATGCTCATGGCGGGGTACTCGACAGTGATTGCCACAATGTGGTCAATCCAGGACAAAGACGCGCCGGTCGTTGCGGAAAGGGTATATGCGGGGCTGTTAGAGGGTGGGTTGTCCGACAGTGGGCGAGCGGCTAGAGCGTTGCATAAGGCTGTCGAACATTTGCGCACCAATGTAGGAGAGAGGTCGTTCTCTTCATGGGTACCATACATTCATATTGGTTTATGAGAGTACTATATTACGTCGTGGTGGTTGTTACCATGAAATCTAGGCTATGTTTCGTTCAGACACTGTTCTCAACCTTGAAAAGCATTGAACCATGCCCGATACTTGGCGGCTAAAAAGAAGAGGAAGTGGGGAACCTTATAGTTCGCCATTGTTTCATTACTAAATAAAATGAAACAATGGTCTTGTTAGGAGCTGATAGCGGAAGGGCGGTCGGACTACCTGACATGGCGGCGAGGCGCATGTGAGAGCAAATTGGAGGAGAGGATTCATGTCACAGGTGCTTTATATATGTCTCCAAGCCGAAATTTCTCCATTAAGTCGTTTTGTTGTTGGCAAACGGTCTTTATTGTCTTTCATTCTGTAATACGTCAGAACCGATAAATGCTACGATGAGTCGACTTACATTTCACACCGGGCCAAGCATAATTGTACATCCGTAAGTAGACTGAACATCATGCCGCTACTTTTATATCTTGCATTATGTCGCCTTCCACCTCGCGTAGCCATGCGTCGCTTAACACATCTTTGATGTCGTCAATAAGACGCTAGTACTTCTTACTATGCCTCTCATGGCCACACCACACATGCTTGCGCATAGCATTTCGGAACGGCAGTTCCACAGGGGCAGACCCAGCCACGTTGAGAGCAAAAACCTATAACATAGAGCTTTAGCAAGCATTAGCAGGCAGAACTTTACATAGAGGCCTTACTTAGCTGCCCCTTCCGCGCCTACAAGACACGAAGAATCTACAGTCGATCTAGTGTTTTCTAAGGTCTCAAGGGGAAAGGCAAGCGAATGCCAATTTGAAGGTACGAAATAGATCGACCCTAAGTTTAGGCGGACGCGCAAACCAATGTACATCTCGGATCGGCACGTAAAAGTCAGGGAGGCGGAGTTCGACCAGAGCAGGACATGCGTCTTTAAGGCCACGCAAAAGGTCCTGATCGAAACTAACCCCTGACATGATAATGTGTTTTAGTTTGGGTTTCGATATAACTTCTAGAAGAGAGGCGCCTTGGGGGATGTTTTTTATTCAAACGGATGATGAGAGCTGCTAGCGTCATAGCTAAAGCGTCGGAGGGAGTGTGTGTATCGAAGGAATTGCGGCAGTTGATGGATAACCCATTGTGGACGTTCCATCAGGTCAGGTCAGAATAATCCCAAATGTAGAACTATTGACTGAGGTGGGTCGAAGTTAGGCACCGGACCAGGGGTTGTACAGAAACGATCGTGGGTACACTATCATTATCAACTTGAACGAGTGACAAGTCTACCAACATCGGAAACGAGCTTTCGCGTATGGAAAGCTGTAAATCTTGAGGAATTAATCTGTCGCCGTGGATAGATAACTTCTGAAGGCAAAGAAGCTTGCCAATAATTGCCATTTGTAGATTAGCTTGGAGTATGCATCAAATCGCGTATACATTCCCAAAGTAAATCAGACTTGATGCGACCATCCAAGAATTTTGTGATCTGTCGTCTCCCATCCCATGTCATGTAGCCGAGCATCATGTATTGCATCGTTTAGATCGTCCATAAAACTCCAATACCTTTGTACATATACCCCGGCACCACGCCACCTGTTGTTGGACAAAGCGTTTCGGAACGGCCACACAACGCGGCGCAGGTTTGGCCACATTGAGAGCAAGAACCTACGAAAAAGGCCTAATAAATGGTCGCCATTACAGTATATGTAGGTCGTACCTAGCTGCCTCTGCTGCCTCTAGCTCATCCGAACCATCTGCCATCATTATAGTGTTCTCCAAAATCTCGAGAGGAGTATTGGACGAGTACCACACCGAGGGTAAGCTATCCAGCCATACCTGGAGACTCAAATACCTGAGTTTAGGCAGACGAGCGAACCAATACAGATTATTGATTGTCAAAGAAACCCCAGGTAGACGGAGTTCTACTACGGACGAGAATGCGGTTTCGAGAAAGTACAGGAGGTCATTATCAAAGGAAAGCCCCGCCATCGAGATGTAAACTAGGTTTAGTTTTGACATAGCCTCTAGAAGAGCTGAGCATTTAATAAGGTAATGAGTCTGTCCACCGTATGATTTATCGTCGCTAGCACCGTAGCTGAAGCTGGTAAGAGCAGGCGTGTATTGTAGGAGCGCTGGTAACTGATGAGAGAGCCAATTTGCACGTTGCGTAGCTCCGACACCAGAATTACCCCAAGCGTAGAACCATTGACTGAGATAGACAGTGGTCAGGTGGCGGACGATATGCTGTACGGACATGATTGCAGACAGACTGTCGTTATCAACTTCAACGAGCGATAAGTCTGTTAGGGCAGGAAACGAGCTGTCGGATAAAGAAAGCTGCAGGTCTCGGGGAAGTGATTTGTGGCCGTGGATTGATAGCTTCTGGAGGCATGGAAGCGCACCGACAATAGCCAAGCCCCCACAATCGATAAGCGCAACACTGCTGGTCAGTTCACACAAGTGAACCAGAGACTCAAAAGACCGCTGGAGTGGATCCTGCCAGAGCATGCCTGAGATAGTTCCATTATCGCCACCGCCGATAGCACTATCTGGGTATAGCTCTAGTCGCTTCGTTCGCGGGCACATGTCCGACAGAACCTGCAATATCTTTGCGGTTGCCGCGTACGAGACGAGCGCCGTCTCACCCCGCTTCTCGATAGGGATCACTCTGAGCTCAGCAAGAGTCGGAGCGGCAAGTATCTCAATCCACATCAGAGCGTCAGAGTCTTGATGCAAGTCAACAGTTCGCATAGTGATCGACTCGAGCTTGGGGAACAACAAGCTCTGCTGGGAACGTTGTGCACAGCGGCGTCGATATTCGTTTCGAAAGTAGCGAGATGTGCGGCCGTATACGCGTAGATGTCTGACCAGTGGAGCATAGATGTCAAAGCGCGAGAAATCTACAGCCGCGTTGGTCTGTTGTTACGTCAGTTGTGGTTATAAGTCAGTGGGCAATACGTAAAAAAAAACCTACGAGAGCCGTGCTCCTGTTGTCCGTCTCAGTTGCTTCGACTAGCAAGTCGGTCAGGACCTGAACTCCCTCGAGGTTTCCCCAGATATGAGACGCAGCTGTAGCGAACATGGACTTGCAAGTCAACATGAGGGACATCCAGTCTGAGAGTTCAAGCAAGTCACAAATCAAGTGCAAGATATCAGAAACAAACAGAGCGTGGAATTGTAGCTCATGCTGGCGTTCTAGGGACTGCATCGTCGCTGAAAAGGGTGGGCTGAGTTCAGTTTCCGGACCATGGGCTGCTTCATGAAGGGACAGACAATGGAAACGTGGTTATCACAGGTTGAGTCACAACTCGGCGTGACTCATGGGTTCCGATGACTAAGCATGAGGCTGTTCTGTGACATGATACGACCGAACGTTAGCACTCTGTTCCAGCTGGTCACTCCCAGTCAGGTTTTTTCCGTCGATAGCGCAGCCTTCGCCATACGTAGCCGAGCAAAGAATCCGCTGATAGATGTCTTCATATATGTTACGCTCATTAGCGGTAACGCAGAGTTCGTAGCACAAGGCCAAGTTTCACGCTACTCCGCGTGCTAAGAACGTAGCATACCTTCGCTCATATATTAGGTGGTAATGTCGTCGTATGCATCAAGCTCGGTGGTGGTATAGCTCAATTCTTAGTGCTAGGCCCGTTTCACAGCAACAGTCGTGGTGAGAATATGATGTAAGTTGGTTTATACATTCGGGAATATATATAGATATATAAAGGGAGCGGAAGATCTCCCATAATGTCAATCTTCTTCTTGTTGAGACTGACACTCGTCAGTTCACTCGAGGCGAATTATCTAAACGTGAAAGCACAGATGTTTGTGGATTCTAGTTGTCTATAGACTTAACAAGTCCATACCTTCGTATCCGTGGACCACGGCCCAATTATGATATCATTAGCGGAAGTACCACGAAGACCGGCGGCACGCTTTTACGCGTTCTAAAAAAAGAGAAAGATTATCGAACGAGGCACAGGGAATTTATTCCTCGATTTCACGTCAACCTCACAGTTCTTAAATGTAATTGCTCTCTGACCTCGTTGAACAATTGCAGGAGGTTTTGGTACCCTATCGCAGTCCCAGCTGGTATTTTAACATTGGTTTGAAGGCTATTGCAATCCCAGCGACTAAGTTAACTGGATCATACCAATGAATCTATTAACGATCTTGGCAGTGTCTCAAAGCATATACCCAAAGGCAGGACCGAAAACGTTCTCCTACTCTATTCTCGAAATATGAACCATGTTCTCATGTTATATGGTCGAGCAATTAGGGTATTCTCAGAATACAAAAGGTTGGAAGTCGCTCAAGCATGTGAGTCATCTTCCTTCCGGCACGCTAAACCGCTACGAAGCCATACCAGGCGAGGCGATACGCCTTGTAGCTGGGGTGCCGAAGATGGTGTTTTTTGTATCCCTTGAGTGATACCGGGCCAGGACGATGATGCGCTGCTGCTGAGTGGGTATATGCGATACTGATGCAGGGCAGGAGGCTATATAAGAGGCGAATAGCCAAAGTGGTCCGTATTACAGTGGAGCGCCTGCAAGATCAAGTAGGGGGGGGGGAGAATGATCACATCATGGGTGCTTTATATACATTTCGGAAATATCTGAATTAGGCGGTAGTCTACATGTCTTTCGCTTTATAACATGTCAGAATGTACAATTGCATTGGTAAAATAGTTTCGAGCATACATCAAGCCACGCACACATTTCCAAAGCATATCAAACGTCGTGCCATCACCTAAGTATCTAGAAATCCATCACCCTCCATCTTTTGTAGCTGTGCGTTGAGATCGTCCGTAAAACGCCAATATCTTTTCACGTATTTCTCGTTGCCACGCCATGTTCGCTCGCGCCAGGCATTTCGGAACGGCCAAACAACGCAACGCAGATTTGGCCACATTGATAATAAAAACCTATAAAAAGAAGCTCAGCAAGTAGTAACCATAACCATACAGGTGGGCCGTACTTAGCTGCGTCTTCTGCGCTGACAATATCCGAATGATCTATGCTTGACTTGGTGATCTCCAAAGTCTCGAGGGGAGTCGCGGATAAATACTGATTCGAAGGCAAGGTTCTGAACGGGAGGTCCAGAGTCAAGTGCTTGAGCTTGGGCAAACGAGTAAACCAATGCAGATCTTGAAGCGGCACATGGAAGTCAGGTAAGCGGAGTTCGATTACAGACGGGCATGCGCTTTCGAAAACACGCAGGAGGTCCAAATCGAAGAGAATCCCGGACATTGAAATGAATTCCAGTTTCACCTTTGACATAGCTTCTCGAAGAGGAGCACATTTAACGTAGTATCCTCTTCGAGAGTAAGACGAGGATTGGCCAGCGTCGTAACTGAAGCGTTGGAGAGCGTATGTATGTTGGAAGAATAGTGGCAGCTGATCCGAAAGGCAATGGTGATGTTGCGTAGCTTGGGGATCATAATAACCCCGAGAAGGAAACCACTGGCTAAGAGAAACCGATATTAGGCGCCGAACGAGGGGTCGCACAGACATGATCGCAGATACACTATTGTTATCGACTTGAACGAGCGATAAGTCTATCAACTCCGGAAACGAGCTTTCGGGTATGGAAAGTTGTAGGTCTTGGGGGAGTAGTTTACAGCCGTGGATGGATAGCTTCTGGAGGCGAGGAAATGCTCCTAGAATCGCCAAGCCTCCGCGATCAATGAGCGCAATATTGCTTGTCAATTCGCGCAGATGAATTAGGGACCCAAAGCATCGAAGTGTCGTATCTTGCCAGAGCACGTCCGAGATACTACCGTCATTGCCATCGTTGACAGTACTGTTAGGATATAGCTCGAGTCGTTTCGTTCGCGGGCACGTATCCGCAAGAACCTGTAATACTCTGGAGGTCGCCGGGTACGTGACGAACGCTGTCGCATCCCGCTTCTCGATAGGGATCACTCTGAGCTCAGTAAGAGTCGGAGCGGCTAGAATCTTGATCCACATCAGAGCATCGGAGTCCTGATGCAAATCGGCGGTTCGCATTGTAATCGACTCGAGCTTGGGGAATAGAGAGCTCTGCCGAGAACGTAGCGCACATCGGCGCCGGTATTCGTCCCGAAGGTAGCGAGAGGAACGGCCGTATACACGGAGATGTCTGACCAGTGGGGCGTAGATGTCAAAGCGCGAGAAATCCACCACCGCGTCAGTCTGTCGTTAGACCGGTTACGAAATCAATTAAATATACGTAGGTTGTAAGGTAGGAGCTCACGATAGTCGTACTCGCATACCCCCCCTCGGTCGCTTCGACTAATAAGTCGGTCAAAACCTGAACTCCATCAAGGTTGGACCAAATATGGGAGGCAGACGTAGCGAACATCGACTTGCAGGTCAACATTAGGGACATCCAGTCAGAAACCTCGAGCAAGTCACAGACCAGATGTAAGACATCGGAAACAAACAGAGCATGGAACTGTAATTCAGATTGTTTCTGGGACTGCATGGTGATTGAGAGGGGTGGGTTGTGTTCTATTTTCTGGATCATAGTGCGCTCTTATGAAACGATGGATGACGGAAACGTGCATATCACAGGTTGAGTCACAAGTTGGCGTGACTCGTGAGTTCCGATGACTCAACAAAGGAACCGTTCAGTCACGTGATTGTGCGTCCTAGTCACCTATACGTCTGATCTCCCCCCTTTGGGGCCGTTTCGGCCCTGTGCCTGGCTTCGGTTTTGTCTCAGACTGCGTGGTTTGACCTCGCACTACTACAAGTATAACCAAGAAAAACATTAAGTCATGTGATACTACCGAGCCTAACACGTCTTGAAACGCGCGTTGGCGTCATGTTCTGACTAGTCGCTCCCAGTCAGGTCTTATCCGTCGAGAGCCCAGCCCTTGCCACCAAAGAAAGTTGATGAAGAACACCGCCTAGTAATACCATTACATGTATTATCCCCACTGGTGGCAGAGTTCGATTTGTAGCGCCAGGTCCAAGTTTCACATTATCCCTCATGCTGAGAACCTGACATACATTGTTCATATGTTGAATTATATATGCGTAGTAGGAGTGAATAAATTTCCATACTGCCAACCTCCATTTTTTTGTGATTTCTATCTACGATGTCTTGAAATACAATGGCTAAGGCTATCTCCACTGTTGATCACGTCTCGGCTACGATTCCATCGAACAAGCTAACAACAAATACTGGTAGTGCTTTATTACGTTAGTATAAGTAATTCGGCAACAAGACAAAAGAGTTGCATTCTTCCGTTTCACGCTAAATTCATGGCTCTAGAATTAAATGACCTAGTGTTACTGTCGAACATGGGCAGGATACCTTGAGTGCCCAACTACCACTTCACCTTATCTTTCGATATTGGTTCGAAGTCCGTTACAATTTGAGCAACTAAGTCAGTCAGACCAAACCAGACCAGACCAACGATCTATCAATTTATCTCAACTAGATCACAAAACACACACACTCAAGTGTGAGACTAAGAAAACTCTCGCACTCCGTGTTCTGGAGGATATGGGTGATGTTATTGGGATATAGAGCTGAGCGGTTAGTATATTTTCAGAATAAGTACTGCTAGATGCAGTTTGTTGCAGGCTTATCTTCTTTTCAACATGCCAGTCTGCTACAGGAGATGAAATAATACCCAACGAGCTGACGTGCCGTGTACTGATAACGGATTTTTCCGCTGTTATCTTGATAATCGGGTTAGTTGGGGTAAGGAGGTGCTGATGATTGCGGGGCGGGTACATGTAGCGCAGGCGAACGTCCAAAACGCTTCATATAGCAGCGAAGTGCGTATAAAATAAAGTAGGGAGAAAATGCCCGCCACGTCATGAGTGCTCTACGTACATCCCAGGGCGATAGTATCACGCTGAGCCGTAGCTTATATGCTGTCTTTCGCTTCATGTTACGCCAAAACGGGCATATGCATTGATAGATTGGCTAAGATTATATATCAAACCCCGCATATACCATCAAAGTAGATCAAACTGCGTGTGAGCATCTAAGCATCTTGCAATCCATCAACTTTCTTCTTGAGTAGCTGCGCCTCCCGTATCGCAGCATTGAGATTGTCCATGAAATCCCAGTAGATCGGACACACTACCCGACGTGAATTCGGCCACACCAAAAGCAAACGCCTGCGATCCGGTGTTCAGTAAGATGAAATTATAGCCATATGTGCAAGTCGTACTTAGCTGCCTTCTCGGCGCCTATAAGATGCCAATCACTTATACTCGACTGCGTGATCTCCAAAGTCTCGAGGGGAGAGGCAAATGAGTACGGATTCGAGGGCCAGTTACGGAACGGTAGATTTATGGTTAAATGCTTAAGATTTTGTAAGCGAGTAAACCAATGCAGCTGTTTGATTGGCACATAAGTGCTAGGTAGACGTAGTTCAACAACAGACGAGCAAGAATCTTTGAGGCTGCACAAGAAGTCAACATTGAAAGCAAGACCCGACAGAGATATACATTCTAGTTTCAGTCTTGCCAGGGCTTCCAGAAGAGATCCATACTCGATATTGTAATTTGTTCCGAAGGATGACGCAGTTTGGCCAGCCTCATAGCTGAAGCTTCGCAGGGCGTGCGTGTATCGAAGGGCCAATGGCAGTTGGCTGGCAAGCCACTGTTCGCGTGGCTTGCCTGGGGAACGATAAAAGCTCCAGTCGAAGAACCACTGACTGAGATAGATAGAGGTCAAGCGCCGAACGAGAGGTTGCACGGACATAATCGCAAGTAGGCTGTTGGTATCAACTAGAATAAGCGACAAGTCTGTCAAGGCTGGAAATGAACCCTCAGGTATGGAAAGCTGCAGATCCAGAGGAACTAATTCACAGCCGTGAATTGATAGTTTCCGAAGGCAAGCAAGTATACTCAAAATTGCCAAGCCGCCGCAATCGATGAGTGCAATGCTGCTAGTCAGCTCGCGCAGATGAATCAGGGACCCGAAGGATCGAGTCGTCATATCCTGCCACAGCACGTCCGAGGTATTGCCATTGTTGCCATTGTTGACAGTGCTACTAGGATATAACTCCAGATGTTTCGTTCGTGGGCACATGTCCGAGAGAACCTGCAGTATCTTCGAAGTTGCCAGGTATGAGATGAGCGCCGTCGCACCTCGCTTCTCGATAGGGATCACCCGGAGCTCAGTAAGAGTCGGAGCAGCAAGTATTTCGATCCACACCAAAGCATCGGAGTCTTGATGCAAATCGGAGGTCCGCATGGTGATTGACTCGAGCTTGGGAAACAGTGAGCACTTCTGCGAACGCAACGCACACCGGCGGCGGTATTCGTTTCGAAGGTAGCGACCGGTGCGACCGTATACACGAAGATGTCTGAGCAGTGGGGCGTAGATATCAAAGCGCGAGAAGTCCACGGCTGCATCGGTCTGTTGCTCGAACGGTTACAAAATAAGTCGGATTTGCGAAGGTTATAGAATAAACAGGGG
Source organism: Ceratobasidium sp. C01 (assembly GCA_025200755.1). Taxonomy (NCBI): domain Eukaryota; kingdom Fungi; phylum Basidiomycota; class Agaricomycetes; order Cantharellales; family Ceratobasidiaceae; genus Ceratobasidium; species Ceratobasidium sp. C01. The sequence goes on from JANWGL010001080.1 coordinate 15,435, forward strand.
CGCTCACGGTAGTAGTGCCGGTACTCCCCGCCCCAGTCGCTTCGACTAATAGGTCAGTCAGAACCTGAACTCCGTCAAGATTCGCCCAGATATGAGAGGCAGCCGTAGTGAACATCGACTTGCAAGTCAACATAAGGGACGTCCAATCAGAAACCTCAAGCAAGCCGCAGATCAGGTGCAAGACATCAGAAACAAACAGAACATGGAACTGTGGCTCGGGTTGGCATTCTGGGGACTGCATGATCACTGAGGAGGGTGCACTGCGTCCTGAATTTTCGGATCTTAGTTTGCTTTTATCAGACAATAAATGATGGAAACGTGGCCAACACGGGTTGAGTCACGAGTCACACGTCACGACTCGGGCTGACTCGTGACTTCTGATTTTTATTTTTATTTTTGGTACATTTATAAGGCGCTACATGATCACAGGGTCAAACCGCGCAACAAGACGAGTCCGAAAACAAGTCGACAAAAGGCCCGTAGGCGTAACTAAGTAGGAGGAGTAAGCGGAAACACGGGGGGCGATATAATCAAGCTGCGGCCCATCTAAGAGCGACGCACTCGTGACTTCTGATGACTCGACAAAGGGGTCATTGTGTCATGGGATACCGCCAAGTTCAACTCAACGCGGGATACTGTAAGCCAAGCCTGAACACGAAACTCCCAGGCAACCAACCTCGAATGGTCACTATGACAAATCAAAGCTATCAGCTTTAGAATCCTAGTAAATCTCGATCCACTGGTAGGCTTTCACGCACAAAGGCCTTTGGATGGTGTACGCACGATAGAAAATAGAATACATACTATACATGCATGTCGCCACACACACACAGCGTTGTCGGGTCACTCACCCAACTCAACAAGGATCGGCCGGCAGCATGGATGACGCCCGTGGATCTCTCAGTTGCTTTGACCAAGCAATAGCGATCTAAGTACCCCCTTGGCCTATCATCGATTTCAACATATACTAGTTTTTCACGCAAGAGCTAAACAGTGAAGGGGCGCATAAAAGCACCTCTTGTGACCTATATTTCTATAAAACGCAGAATACTCGAGAGAATGTAGCTCGGTAAGAATGATGCGTCTACGAGGAGAGGCGATGTACTTCGTCCAGTTGGTACTATAGTGGTTGCCTGCTTGTACAGGTTTGTTCAGATGAAAAATAAATAGTGGGGTTACATTCATTCCCCATGTCATAACATCTCTACCTAATCCGGACGATGCTTATTGGAAAAAAAAAACTGGTTTATCGACCCGCCATATTCCATAACATGAGCCCAGTCATGAGCTCCGAGGCCTCGCTACACTCAAGCGAGAGAGTTGGTGTATCTCCGAGTGGTGAGGCTTAGGAGGAAGGTGAGGAGGGTGCGGAGGCTATGAAAACGGTTAGCATGATTAGTCACAGTATGTTAATTAGTATAAACCTTGGAGGACTGGGGAGCAGGTTTAAGGGGTCGAGAATAAGCTTTGGAAACTCGAGAAGTTGGCCTCAGAGGCTAACCATTTGAGACCGCGCGCTCGAACAAACTACAAGTTTACCGACTGATCGGGTGTTGGAATTCGTAGGTAGAGTCAACGGAGCTCATGAAAGGCGGCAATGAGGCTAAAAATGAAAGGAGAGTGACTAGTACCTGAAGTTTTATTGCGATGGTTATCATGGACTAGAGAACCGAATCATGTGGGCGACTTTCTGTCCTCGGTACACTTTCATGCGCTCCCAACGAATCATACGTTGCCTCGTGTCACACCCCCCAAAAGGTCACACTGGTGAACGCTCGCGACCACGGTACTGAGGTTTCTCGACCACTCCTATCCGCGAATTTCAGGAGAATGAGTCATTTTTCGAAAGCCGAACGGTCAGATCTTGGGATTAAGCTCAATCTGGGGCTGCGAGCATTCTGCCCACTTTCAAGTTATAAGAGTACCCAAAGTACAAAATGCTTCTTTCTCGGGCTCGGCTGATTTTTCCCGCATAGAAAACGTAATATGTGGTTCCGAAGATGAATGGTAAGAGGCGCGACATTATTTTAGGCTGACATCAATTAGATTCAATTCCGGTTCTGGCCAGGTCCGATATGCATAGGTGAAGCGGTATTTGATTCGAAGAGAAGAGGTCAACATGCACCATAGCAGTCACATGAGATGGACCAATATTTCGGGCAGGGGAAGAACCAAGTCATAGGGTGATTCGATTAACTCATCGCTCCTTGTAGTCGAATCCGAAATTCCAACCCGCTAAACAAAACGGAATGATAGCTTCGAAATTGTTGTAGAGACCTTGACCGAACGCTTTGCTCTATCTGTGGCGAGCTTCGACATGTTCTCACTGAAATACCAGGAGCTGGGACCGCAAGAAACGTAATGGGGTAAGTCGTGAGCAAAGCATTCTTCCGCGTAGCGCTGCCGTGCGGGCTTCTCCCCGCGATTTGTCATCAGACCGACTCCCTCCTTGACATGTGTGTTCCGGAAGATGACTGGGATGAAGAACCAAATAACACATGGCAGTTATCTTGTTGAGCGTATCTGATCCATTAATCTCAAGCGCCTGAGTTCTGGACATGGCCGGCGACAATTGTAACTTAGTCATGATTTAAATATAAAAAAAAACTGAAACAACCAGAAGCCCAACGCTGATTTTATATTCATTCATTATCCCATGAAGAATGGACCGTACGTTGCTCGATCCTATTTCCCCTGTAGAAGGAAATATCCTTACTGCAGCTCCGGTTCTTCTGGAGGGCGCTTAGCGATCCAACGGCAGTGTGTGCTCTTGGTGCAACCACGATCGGGCAGAATTTCTGTATTGGATAGGTCTTGGTATGTGGCTGCAGAATCCCTGGAGAAAACGTTACAATGCCCGGCGAAGCAATGACCAGCGCTTGATCTCGGGCGCACACCGACGTTGCACGTGGATCTAACACTGTTGGAAATGGCTCATTATCCAAACGAATCATATGCAATACCAAAAACGAAGGCTGAACCGGAGCACTGTCAGGCGCAGGGTATAAGTAGACCGTCGCTAGACATCGAGTCTACAAGCTCAGCGGTCACTCAATTAGCTTGCCTACTTCTCACATTTCCACTCTCGCTCGTCCCTCGCCATGTTTGCTCTCAAGTTCACTATTGTTGCACTCTCTGCTCTCCAGTTTGCTCTGGCTCTGCCAACTAACAACGATCTGGTCGCTCGCGAGGACTGGAAAATCGCTCTTGGCTGGGACGGCAAGACCATTACCCCCGCTGAGCTCGATCCCAGCAACGTATCCAAGGATGCGCTCATCGTAAGCCTCGGAGTTATTAATTTGTTGTACGACTTAAACAATGTTTTTCGTCCTCAGAAACGAGCTATTGGTGGAGTGTACTTTTGCACCGACGCGAACTTCCAAGGCCGTTGCGTAAGTTTCAGACCGTTTTGCCCCGGGGTTGAACTGACTTATCTGTGTAACGACAGGCCTATGTTAGTGGCTTTAAGTAAGCAAAAGTGTTTTTGCTTTTAATAGAATGCTCATCGTTGTGATTTCTAGCTCTGGCCAGTGCGTCGGTGTCGGTAACGACTTTAACGACAATGTGACCAGCTTCGGACCAGACAAGGGATTAACCTGCACCATATACAGGTATAATCTACTCAAAAACTAGAAATCTCTCACTAGCTAACGGATATAAACTCACAGCGACGCTGGCTGCACCGGCCGCCAAACTGGAGGAGTTGTCAACCCAGGTATGTACACCTCGAGCGCAGCGCATTCCCGATGGCTGATTGGGTAAATAGGCATCAACAACCTAGCTGACTACAACAACAATGACGCGATGAGCTCTTTCAAGTGCACGAACTAAGCTATTACGTCTGGGAACGTCTTCCGCCATTTCTGATGGCATTGACTGTGTTAAATCACTTGTAGTTTCTAATCTCAATACATTTGACGTATTGTGTGACAGCGTTTATTTGAGTCCATGAGAGAGTATCCGAAATATTAGTGCGATTGTCTCCTTGAGATTACGCATACATCTGGGTTGTTACTGAGTAATGGAATAGTTGTCGCCTTCATCACTGAAAGAGATTGCGTCACGTGACTTGTAAGAACACCTTGTCCTTTCGACGGAAGCAGACACTCGAGCTATGCAATCTAGAAATTTAGATTTGGGATATATCCATTCCAACTACACATTTATTTAATAGCACTAAACCAAGGACTCATGAAAAAGTGCAGCTATTAGTGCCTGCAACTAGGTAGATGGTACATCGAAACGAGCATCATAATTGAAGCGTCTGAGAGCACATGACCATCGGAAGCTTAGTGGCCTATGATGGGGAAGCCAGTATTCACTCTATCTGATTTCGCGATCGTGATAATTAAAAATGTAGAACTACTAGCTAGGATACAGTAGAGGGCAATCAGGTGGCGAGCGTGTTTCATGGACGTGATCGTGAGCAGGCTGCCGTTGTGAACACGAACAAGTAATAAGCCTATCAAGGCAAGAAATCGCTTGCCATGAGTCGCAAGCTACAAATTTTGAAAAAGTAATCGGTAGCTGTGATAGACCACACCTGGAAGAAACGCATTTTGCCCAAAGTCGCAAAGCCTCCACGATCGATAGGTACTATGCTGTTCGTACAGATGAACCAGAGATCCAAATATCTAGGTCTCAGCTTCTATCGGAGCACGTCTGAAGGGCTGCCGTCGTCGTTGTTGGCAGCGCTATTGGGATACAATCGAATCATTTCGTCCGCGGACACATATCTGGGAGAACTTGCAATATCTTCGAGGTTGCTGGATATAACACGAGTGCTGCCGCATTCTACCACTTGATAGGGGTCACTCTAGGCTCGGTAATAGTCGGTGCAGCAAGTATCTCGACCCACATCCAAGAGCCAGAACCGCGGTCCAGGTCAGTGGTCCACATGATGATCGAACCGAGCTTGGGCAATAGCAAACTCCGCTTAGAACGCATCTAGACGTTTATACCTGCTTCGTAGGTAGCAAGGGGCGCGGCTTTATACACGGTGATGTCAAAGCGCGAGAAGCCAATAGTTGATTCGGGGTACTATAGCGTGTAGAATCATGATGGGAGCTCTTTTTCATCTCAGTCGCCCCAATCATTAGACTGGTCAGGTTCTGAAACCCATCGAGGTTAGCCTAGATATAAGATTCCGCCGTGGCGAACATAAAATTTCAAGTTGGCATGAGCGACATCCAGTCGGAAAACCCAAGTAACCAGTTAAAGCGCAAGGTATCGAAGACAAACGGGGTGAAACGGGGGTTGGTGTTGGTGCTTTGAGAACTGCAAGTTCGTTGAGGGATGGACTATGTTTCTGATATTGGGGGACATGCCAGTTCGCATTTGTGAAATGGCAGATGGCGAAAACGTGGTTAGCAGTGTTCAAGTCACAACCCGGCGTGACTGTAAGTTATGATGACTACTAAACACAGGTGACGTGTGGAGCCACCGACCTCAGCTAAATTAGAGATAAACAGGCCGTAAGCAGTAGACTGAGTAGCTTTTTGTAGCTGCGCCCCCTGGACAGTGTAGGAAGCGGCCGCCTTTTGCCGTTACATGCTTCATGAGCATAAGTGACAAATACGGGATAAGCGCCCAGGACCAAACAGACGTAAACGTTTCGAAAATACTCTCCCAGATCCACTGTCAGTCAACGGCCCTCGCACTGCCATCCAGAACAGAGTTGTAACAATAAATTCTAATTCTTTCGATAAATTCATAGTAGTAATACACGTTCAACACAAATACAACGCAAATGAATCAACACGCCACACAACGAAAAGCATATACACGACATAGACCATACCGACATAACCCTAAAGAATGAATAGATAATAGCAAAGCCAGTAACCCAAAATGCATATACACTAGAACATAAACTATACCACATAAACGATACAAGGGTGTTGGAGGCGGTCGAATAGGAGCAACCCTTAGCGCCGCAGACAGGGTCTAACCCCTTTTCACAGGGGTGTATGCGCTCAATCTCATGTTAAACGCGTGCCCAAACTCGTCGGACATAACCAGAAGCTTCTCGAAACGGATTCTTCACCGGATAAGTATGGTTTGTGACCTCATCGCCATGGCCACTCCGCATTAGCGTTTGGGGTCGAGTTTGGGAAGTACGCCGTTCCTTTGTCTGGTTGGAAATGAGGGTGCGAAAGGGAGTAGGCGGGTCTCCACTCGTGTTCGGCGTGCTTGATCCCTATACATGCGTGCTTAACGTGAGCTGCGTGTAGAAAACTCCGAGGTTCCGATGAACTTACGTTCTTGAAACCCTACGGGCTCAGGCAAGACATGCATATTGCTCTTCCTCCGTTTCCCTCCCCTGACCCGCAGGGCGCGCATGAGACTCGACCACGGGAGGGGCATACAGACTGAGATTCGCCCTCCCTTCTCAGCGGTCTTGGTCGACGCACGGGGTGCGGGTACAGAGACGGGCGGGAACCGATATTCGCCAGCATCGCAAAGAGGAAATTTGTAGCCTCCCTCGGGAAGAGGGAGTCTGATATCGTGTGGCCCATAGATCGAAACGTTCTCCTTAGCTGACCCCTCCGAATCGTATTCCACCTCCATCGGTACCGCCCGCCTCGCAGCTCTATATGCTGTAGGGCTCCGCGCTCGCACGCTTGGGAGCGGCTCCTCCTCCAAAGACGCCGTAAAGGCCGCCTGGTCGTGCTCCAGCTCCGTAGACGCCCGAGCCTCCGCCTGCTCGAATAGTACCTGACAGCTGTCCGCACTCCTCGTGTTGATGTGGACGATTTGCATCGGGCTCATTTCTCCCTCCGCCGGCTCGAGAGGGGTGTACGCCGAACGAGCCAGTTTGAGTGCCGCGGGAGGCGCGCGGCGGCGTTGAAGGGAAATAGACGAAAAGGGCGAACGGCGAGGCATGATTTACGTACTAGGTCCGAGTCGATGAGAGAAAAAAAGAAGCGATATGTCAAGCCAGAAATTTGAGGGAGGGGAGGTCGGGGGTACGGAGCCTGTCTACCCTAATATATAATATACAGTCCCGCGAAGGGTTAATCACGTTCCCAGAGAGCTACCGGTCCAAGGATCCCGATTATACCTCGGCTAGTCCAATAGATGATGCCAATCGCCTTTAGAACCAGCAGAAGACGGAGGGAGGATGACTTGCAGACACCCGCCTCCTGCGTTATAAGTACGTGTTCCGACTACCATACCTTTCACATTCCCCGGACTCCTCGTGGCATACAACACCCTTTCGGTGTTGCTGCGTGATGCGAAGCACTGCATGAGACTAAGGAACTGGTGTGTGAATAGTAACCACGCGGGCTGTTACGTAATGAACGCTTCCTAATCGGTGACACGTGTCATCAAAGGCTAAATAGCTGTAAACAGCCCATTTGAGAAGCCGCGGTGATATAAAGTCACAGTATTCGCCTCGGTCCAGCCTTTGGTCCTTCGCTTTGCACGTCATTCAATACAAAGATCCTACCAACTAGTAGTCTATTCGGACGCCAAACGCGCAGCAAGGCGGTGAACGAAAGTTCCACCAGGCTCCCATGCGCAAGCCTTCAGTCCGTGTTCACAAGTGCCATTGTGAAATACTGAACCGGTCCGAGAAATTCCTCAGTGGCGCCTATGAATGCTGATTTCAATCGCACTAAATCACTATAGTTGAACATAAATGCACAACTGAAACAGTGAACAAAAGGCACGTCTACGTTGGGACGACGACTTCTTGGGCACATCTCAATACTTTAAATACCTCTATTTCTGATATGGCTAGGATAGCGTTGACTCATTGTATGCTTGGCCTGGGTTGAGCTGATCGAGGAGCCGTTCCTATTCGGGGTGGGCTAAAATAGGTTGACGTCGCTGTAAGCTACTGGTGAAACGGCGAGTCGCTTTCGACCTGTCGCTTCTCAGGCTGAACTGCGCGTTCCCTTAGATGTGACTGGGTGGCAACGCGACATACCTTCTCCAATGCCTATTTAGGATAGTGATAGAAATGAGTATAAAGGTAAACCGTTGCCGTGGCAAATTAAGTACTCATTACCCGGGCAAACGCCAGGTACATAGGTACAATACACAAACTCTGGACTTCGGCGCCTGAACGGCGCTGTGCTGGTGTTTAATCTTGTCGCAGGCGCCCAAGCAAGCGCCCACAGGGAAGTCGACCTGCCTCATCAAATCACACATTGCCAAACAATCAACACATCGCCACACACAACACACACGATTGAAAACATCAATTTAAAGAAATATAAGTTGTACTCTATGTGCAATGCAATGCGAATAGACTATTGACGATACGATACACAGAATGCCAGAGAGATAGAGAGTGGGATAGACAGATAGACAGATAGACAGAACAGAGGAGTGGGCCCAGGAAAAGATAGAGAGAAGACTGTCAAAAAAACAAATACGAAGATGCTCAAAAAGGGAGGTAAAAAGGAGAGGCGGGTCCGTGAAATTAGAGAAAAGTGTCCGAATTAGGTAGTCCGTCAAGGCTATAGTGGGAGGGGGGCGAATTGTTCAAAGGGAGGCGAGGCGAAGCGAGGGTTGGGAAAGGAGAGGAGATGAGATGTGAAGAGAGGCGAGGTGGGTAATTAGGAATTAGGGGTCACGATCTGTGTCGGGGTTTACTATTGCTAGACGGGGCGCGACGACCGATACGGGCGACATTGGCCGATCCTCCTCTATCGCGTCGGGCATGTCATGGTACCGCAACATAGGGTCCTCGTCGTGCAGGTGTACACTATTTGTAGCAGGCGTGGGCGGATGCTCCAAAAGGCCAACGACGGAATCCGTCCTCCGCCCAGATCCGTATGTCGAATGTGACAGATGGGAAGCCGTGAGAGACCCCTGCTGCCTATGAGACATCGACACGGACATTCCTACTTCAGATCCGCGTGTGTGATGCGAAGCGGTCGCGCTCGTCGTCCGTGACCGAGGTGGATCTTGTCGCGCAGCCTCATACAAAATCTCGTCCGCGGTCTTCGGTCTCGGTACTGGTGCAACGACCTTCACCACCCCAGGCGGCCCTCCAATGCTCACGCGCGGCGTACGTCCACCGTCACCATCTCCTAATGACAGCGGCCTCGCGCGGGGTGGAGAATTCATCGACACGGGCGCGTACGACGTCGTCCTCGCCTCTCCATAAGGGTTGTACGAATATCCGTACCCAGGCGTCCGTGAATTCGGGCTTCCTTGGGGTGTCTTGGCCTCCTGAGCCGCCCCCCAAATGTCACTCTCACCGCCTCCGTTAGGGATTCTCCTTCGTTTCCGTCGGATTTGCCATGTGATTCCAATCATGAGGATAATAAGCGCGACCACACCGCCCGCTACGCCGACTCCGATCGCCACGGCGCGAGAAGAACGCGCGCCAGCACCGCCATTGTCGTTGTTGTTGAGGGAGCCGTTGGGCGCGACGGAGGTCGTGACGGTAGCTACGTATGAAGATTGAGAGCCATTAGGGAGAGTGGTGAGGGCGAGGGAAGTGGTAACGATGATGGTGCCGGTTTCGCTGGGATTGTTATTATTCTGAGAGGATGCACTAGTAGGTGTAGGTGTAGTATTGGCGTTCTTCTGAGTATTCGAAGAGCCAGAGCCACCGGATGAACTAGCCTCTGCATCTCGCGTAGCACTAGAAGCTCTAAAAACAAACAACAAATGAATTTGAAAAATTAACCCTCGGAAGAACTAATCGGTACTAACCGAGACGCGGAAGCCTGCGTGGATTCGGCAGCCGCGGTCGAGGACGCCGGCGTGGAAGTGGATGTTGGAGTGGTGGCGGACGATGTACTCGAGGTCGAGGTTTCCGTCGACGAGCACGGTGCGAAAAGCGTCAAGACAGGAACTTGAATAACTTGTTGCCCGGTTACCGTGATCGGAACGACCACCGGGACCGTCACAGTAGCGCCCGGGATATTGGATTCCGACACCACCGCGTCCGTCCCAGTCCCAACGCTCATCGTCAACACTGTCCCTTCGCCGACAGACACAGAGTTACTCGTCGACTGTGAGACCGAGAACGTTTGCTCCGTGCTGGCGGTAAATGACGTGAAGGTAGCACTTCCGGTGCAGACATCACCCATCGTTTTAGTTTGATGTTCGTCCGAACCTCGCGAGATCAGAGAAGTTAGTTTTGGTTGCGTAAAAAATGACCCCGAGATTCAGAAGATAGATCGTCGAGAAAGCAAGTCGTGAAGTGAAAGAAAAAACCAAGAGAGAAGGTGGGAGGTGGCGAGAAGGAGAACAAGGTCAAAGGAGAGAGCGTGATGAAAGACTCGACTGCGGCTCGATTGAGGTTGAGGCGATGCGCGCCCCAGGGTCCAGGTAACGGCCGGTCACCCTTATGTCCATGCCTGATGACAAATCGACCAGTGAAATTATGACGCGAGAGGCAGTCATCTCGGTCATGTGACATGTTCCTGGATATAAACAACATATCCTTTCATCTCGCTCAATCCCGGCTCCGACGGATAAACTCTGCTCCATTGTGACGTTGGACATCTCGAATCGCTACCCTGCTTCACGATAGTGTCAACCAGAGTCGCCGTATAGCAGTGGTATTGAAGTTCCATAAGGCTTTTCCATCTCAGGCACTCGTCATCCACACCAACGAGAACTATGATCCTCGGCATTCATCGGAAGACCGGTTGCCGTTTGGCTGGCAAAATTAGTAGTATATATAGTTATACGTTCTGTGGAACAAAGATTCTCGCCTGGTAGTATGTATTCCTAGCAGCTAGGTCTGTGGCTATTTGCAGGGTGCTTAATAGGTTCAAACAAATATATAAGATGCGATCACAAGGATAAGAGCGAGGGGCAGGGCGCCTATCTACCGTCCGCTGAGGGGGGAGGACAGGGGTAGTTGAATAGGCTGCTAAGCAGGCAGCTATACGAGCGGCTAGGCGACACGCCGACGAGGCAGTGAAGGAAACCCCTGTGGTCCCAGGGGTAAGATGAAGGCCGCTGCCGCCTCCCTTTTCTGGTCACGCATTGTTGTAACCTCCCAGAGCCCATCAGCCCCCAATATCCTCGCCTCCTCTCTAGTAATTGCCTCCTTCCGCTCGGACAACTCCTGGTACACCTCATTCTCCCAATGAGAATTTGTCCAATAGGTGCCCGTGTGTTATGAATATGGTGTTGTTGACCTAGCCAGGGAATGCAAATGAATTGTGGTTAGCGCCAGGGTTTACATGAGAGAATTGGATTTGGCATACGTGAAGCTCAACGTCTCTGCCTCCAGCGCTGAGATCAACGACATCCATGTTCTCAGAAGCCATCTCTTGAGTGACTATCTCAGATGATTCTGGGTGCAAGGGCGTGCTAGACTTACGACTGGGCACCTCGACAAGGCGTGGATTATTGGTTTGTGTGTCGTTCGGAGGATTGACTAGTCTGGGTGGCATGGCGAGGGATGTGGCGGCTATGGAAGCGACACGGGAGTACATATGAGAGATCTTTGTCGAGGATATCACCTTGCTCCTGCAAGGCCAATTGGGGGTTCGAGTTCGTTGCAATCCTCTCACGCACAAATCATAAACTAAGGTCGGCACGCCACAGATGCAGACATCCTTATCTAACCGCCCATCGATTTCAGTAATATTGTTACAAAATCTTAATTTGATGCGCCAACGAGCAGCAAAATTGCAACTTAATAAACGAAACCTTCCATTGAAGAGTGTAACGTTAGCGTATGCGAAGGTTAGGCTTGAAGGTCGAACTTAATTATCGTCGGAATTGAGCAAGGGTCCTACCTAAGCAAGCTATTCCGCTGTTAGCGGGCGCAACTCGGTCGATTCCCGGTCCAACAAAGTTGATTGGCTACACCGTTTAAGCTAGGTGCATTTGGCTCAATTTGTTCAACTGCCCAACTGATCAACTTTTGCCAACCTGTCTCAACAATCGCATTCCTTTTTCCTGATGCGGCGCTTAGACGTGTTCAAGTATGGAAGACTTAATGTTTACAAGTATTTATTGTACATAAACTCAAGCCTCAATCGAAATATCGATCTTTGGGCCACCCTCAACACCCGTGTTAACCTGTGCGCCGTTCGACTGAGATCCTCCGTTCGCCATTCCATCTCGTACCTCGCGTTCGAAGTCCTCAAACGATACCACAGTCCCGGTCCTCCTCGATTTCTCCGCGCAGAACACTGCCAAATGGCTCCTTAACACATCCTTCACGGACATGCCCATTCCTTCACCCTCGTCTCCAACGTCTTCCCCTTTCTCTTTGGCCAGTCGTTGCGCCACACACCGTACAAAGGCCCGTACAACGCCAATGTCGCCGTCCCCATGGGCATCTAGGGTGCTGGGTCGTTTTCGTTCCGATTTGCCCGTCCTGAAATCGGTCGCAGTGAGCGTATTGGAGTCGCCGATTATTTCGCCATGAGTGAGGTGTACGCGAGTTTGGCGCTCGCAGATGAGGGTCGTAAATGCGACCATGGTGAACGACGCGGTCGCTCCGTTGGAGAATTCGATGTTCACAACCTAGGGCCATTAGAGGTTTAGATAGGCGCCCGGGGTTAATCAGTAAAGAGACGCACCTGGTGGTCACAGACGTCGTTCGGTGACTCGTACACGCAAAGTCCATAAGGTCCATCTTCGAGCTCGTGCATAACCTTGTCGCGCGTTGGAGTTCCGTCCACAATCGCGCTCACGGGCCATCCAGGATTGCCGGTCAGATAGATTCGTTTAGCGCTGTAGGGGCACGTAGGTTCCGCAGCGCAGTCCAAGCAACGCTTCGCCTCCCCGGCTTCAGCAGGTTTCTGTGATTTCTTGAAATGGGTTAAAGATCCGAAAGACGAGAAACGGGTAGGGATAGCGGGCGAAAAGAGGTAACAGAGCAAATCGATATCACTACGAGAAAGTCAGTATTGCCCAATCTAGAGAACCATCGTGGTAATAAGCTAATAAGAGAAACTCACTGGCAGCTCTTGGTCATGAGGGAGAACGAGCTCTTCGCTTCTTGATTCCAGTTTCCTCGAACATAAGAATGGGCGAAATGGTAATGCCCGACCGGTTCAACGTGAACCATGTTGACTAAGCTGCCATACTCTCCCGACGAAATCTTCTCGCGGAGTGCTTGGTTGTATTTGGAATATCGGAGGACTAGACGTAGGTTATTTAAAAAGGGTATTTTGTCAATGGTATAGAATCGGACGTACTGTGCCCCATGCCGAAGACGATCCCCGCTTTCTCAACCTCGTCAGCCATCTGGATACATTCCTCAGGCGAAGTCGCCATCGGCTTCTCGCATAGAATGTGATATCCTCGCTGAGCGAACGGAACGACGATCTCGGCGTGCATGTGGTCTTGAACCGTAACGACAATACCATCCACGTATCGAGGATCGGTTTCGGCCTTGCGTTGACTATCATGAGCGTCCGCCGCTGCCAACAGCTCCTTCCAGTCCTTAAACACGTATTCTTGAGAGACCTCGTGTGCCTGGACCATCTGCTCGAGCGTTTCCGGACGAGGCTCGGCAACCGCTATGACAGTGCAATGTTTTGGGTACGCCAAAGCGTATTTGCCATATTTCTGCGGGATTAAGTTTAATCGCGCGTGAATCGTACGGGACTGAAGGAAACTTAGCCTACCCGACCGCGTTGTCCAGCACCAATCACAGCTAGCCTCACAGGTGGCCCAAGAGGAGCAGGCTCTGTCTCCAATGGCTCAGGCGGTGGTGCAGTGGCTGGAGCAAAATCCGGGTCCAATTTGGACCTGCCACTGCCCTTGCCTTTGAAGGTCATACTCTTTAACGAACTTCGGAGGGTATCCATCGGGGTTCAAGGTAATGGGGAAGCTTGAGGAGGAATGAGGGAGGGAGAAAGGCGCTAATATGAATGGTTAGACAGACGGACGCGTTATATATAGTAGGCGAAACAATTTACGTGGTATGTGCCTTGATGGCAGGGGAAGGCGGTGTAAGGCTATGAACCAATCGTATTCAGTGCATTGACCAAGGGACGAGTCATGACACGATGGAAGGCGCGTGTACGGTGCGTATCGCCTCGCGTACTCGTTCAGAGACGAACGGTAATTCGAAGGAACTGGGATAAGGGACGTCCATGAATAGATCGACCAGCATTCGATCAGAACACGTAAAGAGACGGTATTCGTCCCAACAGAAAGGGAAAACCTAGTGATACTGGTGAGGATTCCGGAGAGCATGTACTAGTAGGGTAACAACATTGCGGGAGACAGTAAACCTCGAAGGCGGTATCTATGATAGTTGTTGACAAGAGACTCAGTCGTTACATAACATTCCTTACCTGTCCTAATTAAGGGCCCTTGTTTAACCACGTTACGCTACAATACCCAACTTTGTAACTGACCTCCACATGGTTCCTCTTCGATTCGGGATGTTGATCACTTGTCCTAGATACAACCACGACCCATCTATCTGGCCGAGCGTTTCTCAATAAATTGATCTCTCATGTCTAATATTGAAACTGAAGGAGCTGATTCGCCACCTGTGTTCGCCGCTGCCTTACGCGAACCTAGACTCCCTGATTACTCGCAGAGTTCTTCGTCTTGGACAACTGTACCTCAAGTTGAACATACTTATTCCCTCAGCTCTACCAAAACTGGCTCTTGGTTGACTCTTAAGCTAAAGAGCTATGCTTCATCCGCTCAGTCTCTTGCCGTGTATCACGACGGCAGCTTGGGTATCATCGAAGGCGAATTGTCTATAAATAGCTCAGACCTCGGGAAGATAAAATCCGTTACTGCAGTAGTCAGTTCTCGTATACCAGGTTCAAACTTCTCTTAGGCTAACTTGCTGGTAGCTATGCGGGGAGCGAACTGTGGTGGGGCAAGACCAGAGTCCGAACTTTCTGGCGTTGAGAAAAGAACTCTGGAATGCTTCTATTGGAATACCAAGCGGCCCCTGGCCCGTCAGATTAGAGTTGCCGAATGAGGTCGAAGTGAAAGAGTACGGCGTTGAACGCGAGCGTTTTAAGCTGCCGCCGTCTTTTTCGGTGAAGGTGCGTTGAGACAATTCGAGACACATTTTACGTGGGTTTGATGAAAATGAGATCAGACAGTGCCATCGTTTATAGAATACATAATTTCCATCGAAGTCAAAAGAGGTCGCTTTCGACTCAACTCTCAGTAAGGGTCTTTTCGGTTACCTTTTTATCGCTGAACCAACGAATTATGCAGACTGGATACAAGGTTCACTTATGCTCCTCGATCGTTTAGTCCCAAATATTCTTCCTCTTTACTTGAGGCTCTCACTCGCAACGATCAGCTTCCAATTCCATCGATACCTTTAGGCACGGATTGGACCATCGGAGAAGTTATGGCAGTCCGAGGCACACTATTCCAAACACGTAAAACAGTGATCAATGTCTCAATCGGTGTTCCCGTTGGCTCGACTCTTGCGATAGGAACTTTAGCGCCAGCGCTGATTATACTCGAATCTGAAGACACACAGGCTCTTGATTTATTCTCTACCCCGAGCGCGTTTCGGTTTCGACTCATACAAGTGAGTATGTATATTGCTTGGGATATTTCTAAGCTAATGAATGAAACAGGAAGCCTACATTGGTACTGATAAAGATCGACACAGCTCCCATAACACTTTCACGACTAGCCTCGGTCGGGTTCGCGTATGGCCCACATCACACGCCCAGCATTCTCTACCTCCAAACACGCGACTCATGGAAGCAGAACTGGTAATACCACGCAGTACGCGCCCGAGTTTCGAATTTGCTAGGTTCGAGCTCAAAGTAGGTACAATCTGTAAACTTGACTGGGAATTATTAAGCCTCATTCCGCATTTGAAGCATCGGATTCAATTAACTGTCAACCCGCCTGGCTTTACGTGGGATGATGCCGTGAGCCTGCCTTCGGGTGTGACCAAGCCAACGCTTGAGGTGCCCATCACGCTGGTGAGCGATCAGGGCTCGAATGTTGTATGGAAATCTCGCGTGCCGCAGGTAAGTTCTTTCACCTAAGTATATACAGCTCTGACCACTATGCATCTTACATATGGTGAATGCTTAGGCGTACGTTGGCCAAGACCTGAAGGATGAAGACTTTTACGACGGTCAGAATATCACTGGTGTTTTGTTGGGTGCTGGTTAGTTCATCTCGTCAGACTATTCAGATTGACCTAATCGGTCCTTTTTCTTTCCAGGCCAGAAGTATCTCGGGCACCACCATGGCTAGTACGGCTCAAACGGGCTTGGCTGTTAGCGAGTGTTTTACATTTTATGAATCATGCCTCCGGTAACGTTTTAATGAAATTCAATCAAGTTGTTTTCAACCAAGTGTTGCCGCTTTTCAGTAGCAATCCGGCTGCCTCGCGCCTCCCGAAGAGATCGGCAACTGGTCAGGTAGCATTGCACCCTAGAACACGACACGCCAATTTGATGCGAAGCTTGGCCTCCGCATATACGCCATAATTTTAAGCATACACGTTAGGTGCGAGAGTTATTTGGGAGTTACCACCAGGGAACTCGGCATAAGTAACAAATCGGCATCGTGCTGCTAATGTGCATGCCATGATGTACTAGAAATTACTCGAGGCGTGTAGCCAAGTTTAGTCTTTTGGTTGCTACTCATTCCCATTCTAAGAGCAACCCAAGATCTTTCTCGCGGCATCTGCCATTATTTCATTACAGTTAACACGGTTTATCATACAACCGCAAGTGGTCACAAATCCGCCCAGTATCATTGCTTGATACGCAAATCCCAGGTTTGATCATGATATACTTGATTATCCCCATTTAGGAAAATAAAGTACCATGTTCGTATTCATTTTATTACTGGAACGAAGGATAGTAGACTGGCTTCACGCCGCCCCAGTATTTCGGCAACCGCAACAACAATGTCCCATCAGCCCGATCCTCGTAACTAGTTATTCTCGGGAAGGGATCTTCTCAATGAGGCATATACAAGAAAGTATTGGCGAAACTCTGAACACGAGTGAGTTATCCAGGTATCAATATTCCCTTACAGAATGCGCCACGCCCACTGTCGCTAAACAAACTAGTTTTGACACGAGAAATGAGACCTGTGTCGTCGGAGCAGGATTATATCAATACGCAGATAGTTACAACGTGGTACTGGTTAGCGAGGGAGATAATCGTGAACGACCACATATGCTCGAACCTGTTATTACATCCCCCTCCGACAGATGGTACATCGACATCTCGGGTCCCTTATAGTTTGGAGATGCTCATTCATCAGCCAAGGGATTGAATTTTCATAGCCAGCTCCATGTGATATTCCGGATACATAGATCGAGTTTAACTTAGGCCATATAGTAAGCAGGAATCTATAAGACTATAGTGAGGCAGACGTCTGCGAGGAAGAGCAGGTACGTACTGCACCATCTTTTCAATCAGTATTGAACCTATGGAGCCCCAGCCCTTTTGACTCCCCTCTAGCCGCTGAAACTTCCGAGAAACCCACCGTGACTTTCGTGCCGAATGGTCCAGCGTTGTACATGATTCCCAATTCACTTGAACACACAAGAGCTCTAGGTGTGTGAATTGAGAAAAGAAACGTAAGTCTAAGACAGACACGCGGTGATTGGGGAGCCGTAGCTCACGCAACCACGGGCATGCAGTAGAGAGAGTATTGTACGCAATGCCAAGCGGAACGAAATCTATCCCCAGGATAGCAAGTTTTTCGAGGGAGAGTTGTTTGAGTGGCAGGAAAAAGTCTGAAATAACGTATTCGGTGAGGCTATATTCGACTGTAAGGTCAACTATTTGAGGGCCGCTCTGGCAGATGTCGTTCATCAGCAAGCCTGCATCAATTTCGTCCAGTTCATCGGGGTCCAGCTCGTCGAACTCGATTTTGAGAACCACTGGTCGGCTGACAACCCGCCTAAGGTCCCAAATGTAGCTGAACTTTTCCGTATCCAGCGCAGGGAGGCATAGCTTCTGCAGCGCAGGGAATAGATCATCAGGAAGTATCACACCTTCCATTGAGAATATGGGACGGTACACTTCAGATACTTCCAATGTGTTAAGTCGTGGTAGTTTGCCTAGTATTAGTAAAGCGGCAGCCTCAAATAAAGGTATGTTTGTGCGCAGAGTACGCAAGTTGTGCATAAGGCCGAGGTATTCGTAGATCGGCAGAAGTAAGGGGATCAATACGTCATGCTGATCTATTGTGTCGTCGAATGAGATATGTAGGGTTAAATCCTCAAGCAATTGGCAACGAAGTGCGAGGTTTGCCACAAGTGCTAGTGTGGATTCAGTGTCGAGAACCGACTCGTAGTAAGGAGTCAAATCGTGTACGCCCAAGAGGCTTGGCGAAAGGAAAGCCATCAACCAGCACAGTTGTCCTTCCGCTGACTCGGAGTTGAATACGAGATGCTTCAAGTTTGGCAGCAGAGGTGTGTGTTCCGCGAACGGTATCAATGAGCCACCGTCGCATATAACGTCTTGACTTCCAGATTCATCAAAAATATCGAGGCGCCTAACCAAGGGGGCGTAGAAGTTAAAACGCGCGAAGTTAATTGTGGTCAAGTCAGGGAGGATCTAATCAAAAAGAGGTCAACATATTAAATCGTATGGAACGTCCCAAGGATGTCTTACAATATTGGTCACGAAGTTCTCTGTCATTAGGGAGACTCCAGGGAATAAACGAAACAAGTGACGAGCTCCATGGACACTGTACCAAATCTGGCCCACTGCGGCGTGGAAGCACATACGGGAGCACTGTGCAAAATTATATGCGTCCCCGGGAGAAAGGTCGTTAGTGATTAAACATAAGAGCTCTAGTATAGTGAAGAGCCGATTTGACCTAAATGCAAGACCCTGCAAGGCGCTTGTGCGTAGGGAGACAGTAGTTGAAGTTTCGCCGAACGACAAGGAACTGGGTGGTGCCATGTGAAGCTCAGCCCGAGACAGATTTATGCCACGTTGGTATGTTTTGAGTTTGAAGTTGGCCACAAGTGTCACCGCCTGGTGTTGATTGGACCTGGGCGCTTATTGATGTTTGCAATAAGCTCGAGGCGCTGGTCTCTTTCAAATAGTATGCACTTTGTGAACAGGTCGCTTTCCCAGTCACTCCGACAATCAAGATTAAATGAGAAAAAAGCCTTCAGTTGAAAATTCAACCATCTTTAAGAACGTACCCCTCGTACGAGGCCTACGCGATGGGTCCGGGTGACAGACTTAAACGTGAGCAGATTGCATAGGTATCGGTATTTCCTTGCGGAAGGTGTTCACTTCTCATTGTTGTTGAACTAGTCATAGTGCAGAGCGTGTGTGGTCCGAGACATTTGGGAACGTAGGGTTATTTGCGGTTGTATCAAAGCAATAGTGGCAGTAGCGGTTATCTGAGGCATGTGGCCTGATTTAATCTTATGATCGCTTTTCAATAGCTCCTCCACGGAACGATTGAAAACTGCACGCTGAGATCGCTGATGCAGCACCTGCTTCTATTGACATCAACAAAAACCTTACAATATCTGTAAAAACACCTGATCGTACCGCTAAGTCGACCATGCCTTGCATTGATCCTGGAACATCCGCGGTTAGACGAAAGATGCTTTTCATAGTTCAAGTACACACGTCTTGAATAGGTTAAATGCAGCAGGCTTGAGGCTTTTCCAGTATCCTGCCATAGCGATAGCAGGTAATTACCGGGAATTCAATTATACCCGGGAAAGAGGTCCTTAATATGACATAATTGAAAGAAAAGTACGAATAAATACCCCAGCACCAGAGGATCAACTAGATATCAACAATTCCATACAGCATAATTGACGGTCACTCTTGTCAAACCGACTCTGTTGTGGGAAACACGTAGTTCGAGACAACTAGAGACGTAGGATCTTGTGTAGTTAAAGCGAGACTGATAAATGTGTAGTCAGCTATACTAAAATGTTAGTTAGAGCGGGAGATGATGATATACGCCTACATACGCTAGGCCCCGCTTCCTGCAAACTCCTTAGACAAATTGAGCATCGACATTCGTTCGAAACCTTCAAAGCTTGGAGATATTGATTCATTTGCCATGGTATCGAGCCTCCATAGCCTGCTCTAGACGATATTTCGGGCACAGAGATCGAGGTCAACTCCGGCCAGATAGTGAGAATGAATCTGTAAAGTAATAGTGAGTTAGGTATGCGCGCAGAGGGGCAGATACATACTGCACCGTCTTCTTGGTCAACATCGGTTCTACGGAGTTCCAACCCATTTGACTCCCCTCCAGTCGCCGAAGGGTCCGAGAGACCCACCACGGGTTTGGTACCGACTCATTCAGTTTTTCACATGATGACCAGGTCACCTGAACGCATAAGTACTCCAGCCGTGCAAATTGAGAAAAGTAACGCAGATCTAGGATGGACACGCGGTGGTTGGGCAGCCGTAGCTCGCATAACCAGGGACAGGCAGTTGACAGATTTTTGTACGTAGTACCACGCGAAGTAAAATCTATCCCCCAGATAGCTAGTTTTTCAAGGGAGAGTTGCTTGAGTGGCAAGAAGAAATCTGAGTCAACATATTCAGTGTTGGAGTACTCGACTGTGAGGTCAGCTATTTGAGGGCTATGTTGACAGATGTCTTTTAACAGCATGTTCACATCGATTTCATCCAGTTCATCAAGGTCTGGCTCATCGACCTCGATTTTTAAAATCACTGGTCGGCTTACAACTTGGCGGAAATTCCAGATATATTTGAACCTTTCTACGTCAAGGGCAGGGAGACATAGTTTCCGAAGTGCAGGAAATAGGTCGTCAGGAAGCGCCACACCTTCCATCGAGAAGATGGGGCGATACACCTCAGATATTTCCAGCGTACGAAGTCGCGGTAGTCTTCCTAGTACTGGCAAAGCAGCCGCCTCGAATATAGGTATGTTTGTACGTAATGTTCGTAGGTTCTGCATGCGACCGAGATAATCGTAGATCGGCAGGAGTACGGGGATCAGCATGTCGTGCTGGCCCGTCGTGGCGCCGAAAGAAGCATGCAGGGTCAAATCCTCAAGCAATAAACAGCGAAGGGCAAAGTTTGCTACAAGTCCTAACGTGGATTCGGCATCGAGGTTGGACTCGTAGAAAGGAGTCATATCGTCTATACTCAAGAGACTCGGCGAAAGGAAGACAGTTAACCAGCACAATTGCCCTTCCGCGGAGTCAGAGTTGAACACCAGGTGCTTCAGGTTTGGTAGTAGAGGTGTATGCTGTGTGAATGATATCCACGAGCCAGCGTCGCATATAACATCTTGATCACTAGATTCGTCAAAAATCTCGAGGCGTCTAACCAAGGGGGCATAGAAGTTGAAGCGCTCGAAGTTGATCGTAGACAAATCAGGGAGGACCTGACGGGGAAGAGGTCAAAATATTAAACTACATGAATCGTCTCAAGGATGTCTTACAATATTGGTTACGGAGTCCTCTGTCACAAAGGAGACTCCAGGTAATAAACTGAACAAGTGACGAGCACCTACGACGCTGTACCAAACTTGCCCCACTGCAGCGTAGAAGCACATACGAGAGCACAGTGCAAATTTATGTGCATCACTCGAAGAGAGGTTGGTAGAGATCATGCGCAATAGCTCCAGTATAGCAAATATCCGGTTTGACTTGAATGCAAAACCCTGCGGAGCGCTTGTGCGCGGAGAGGAAGCAATTAGGCCTTCACCGAATGGCGAAGGCGAAGGGTTAGCCGGCGCCATGTGGAGCTGAGCTAGGAGGCCAATTTATGCAACTTTGGTGTGTTTTGAGATTCGAGATTGGCCACAAGTGTCGTCGCCGGATGGTGATCGGGCCTGGGCGCTTATCGAGGTTTGAAATAAAGCCTTCAGCGCTAGTCATTTTCAAACGGTATGCGCGTCTATAATAGGCCGGAATATGACAGCCTTCGCATCATTTCAATCATTGTGGTACTCAGAAGGAAATGAGAGAGATGCTTTTGTTTAAGAATTCAACGACCCTTGAAGAGAGAGCTTCCGAACAAGGTTTATATAACACAGTACAGGTTACAGCCTTGAGCATCACTAGATTAAACAGGTATCATTATTTCCTTGCACCATCCTCGCTCATTTTTGACATTAAGCTATTCCTAGTGTCGGAAATGCGTGGTTTGAGACACTCAGGAACCTAAGGACCGATGTAGTGAAAGCGAGGCTGGGTATATGGGTCGGCGACTGCAATGAAACACGTAGTTAGTACGGGTGCATACGCGCCAACATACGACGGACCATGTTACCTAAATACGCCCGTACAAATGGTGTATTGTCATTCTTGCGAAAGAATTATGGCTTGGAGGTACCGATTCATTTCTGTTGCTATTGAGCCTTGATATCCAGCTTCCCGTAAGTCTCTGGACAGAGCAATGGAGTTCAACCCAGGCCAGAAAGCGAGTAAGAACCTATTAGAGGATAGTGAGGCGAGTGCATAAAACAAAAGGCAGATACTTACTGCACTGCCTTTCTAATCGGTCCAATCGACATTGGCTCCCCAAGGCTCGGACGCACTCGACTCCCCTCTAGTCGCTGGAAGGTCCGGAAAACCCGCGACGGCTTTAAAACTAACTCGTTCAGGTCTGCGCAAGATTCCCAGTTTAGCCCAACACACAAGTACTCCAGTTGTGACAAGTAAGAAAAGTAATGCAGCTCTGTAATGGATATATGATGGTCGGGAAGACGCAGTTCGCGTAGCCGTGGACATGTGGTAGCCAGAGTTTCATAAACAGAGGGGAGTGGATGTAAATCCACCTCTACGAGGGATAGTTTTTCGAGGGAGAGCTGCTCGAGTGGTAAGAAGAAGTCTGAGTCGGGGTATTGAGTGGGGTAATATTTAATCGTAAGGTCGACGATTTGAGGGCTGCGCTGGCAGATATCCTTCAATACATCTTGCATTTCTGATTCGTCGAAGTCACTCTCTTCGAACTCGATTCTTAAAACCGCTGGTCGAGTGATGATTGGCCGAATATCCCAGGTGTACTTATAGAGTTCCATGTCAAGCGCGGGCAGGGATAAGTTCCGAAGTGCAGGAAACAGGTTGTCAGAAAGGGTCAAGCCTTCCATCGAGAATAGGGGCCTATATGGTTTGGATATCTCTAATGTATCAAGCCGTGGTAGTCTTCCTAGCACCGGTAAAGCGGCAGACTCGAAAATGGGTAAGTTTGTGCGCAGGGTTCGCAAGTTCCTCATGCAGCCAAGACACTCATATATCGGCAGAAGCAGAGATGTCTGCACGCTGGGCAGATCGTTTGGATTGCCGAAGGAGATGTGTAGGGATAGATTTTCAAGCAGCGGGCAACGAGGTACGATGTTTTCCACGAGCGTCAATACCGACCTATCCTCGAGACCCGTGTCGTAAGAAGGAAGCATATCTTGTATGCTCAAAAGACTCGGAGAGAGAAAAACAGTCAACCATTGCAATTGCCCTTCCGGGTAGTCCGCGTTGAAGGCAAGATACTCCAGGTTTGGTAGTAGAGGTGTATGTCGCGTAAACAGTATCAACGAGTCACCGTCGCATATAACATCATGATCATAAGATTTGTCAAAAATCTCGAGGCGTCTGACCAGGGGAGCATAGAATCTAAAGCGTTCAAAGTTGACGGTAGCCAAATCTGGGAGGATCTGGAGAAGAAATACATGAAACAAACTCTGTGCGTGTCACCTCAAGACTGCCTTACAATATTGGTTTCGAAGTCCTCCGGTGCGGAGACCCCAGGCAACAAACAGAACAAGTGACGAGCTCCGTGGACACTGTGCCAAATGCGACCCACTGCGGCGTGGAAGCACATACGAGAGCATTGTGCGAAGCTATACGCATCACCCGGAGAAAGGTCACGAGTGATCAAACGTAAGAGCTCTAGCACAGTGAATATCCGGTTTGGCCTAGGTGGAAGATCTCGTAGAGTACTCGCGGGCAGAGCGGCGGCGACCGCAGCACCGCGGGGCGGCGAAGGCACGTAGGATGGCGTCATGTATTGTTGAGCGAGGGGGTTAGTGTGCTTGATTAGGTAACCAGTCAAGTTTGGTGCTCGGACGGGATGTCACGTGAGAAGGTGTCAGGGTTTAAATGCAGTGGCCAGCTTAGGTTCGTGATTGTAGTTCGATCATTCGGTTGTCAAAAGCGCTGTAATGAAATTCATGCAGCATCCAGCAGCCTTGCTCTTCACACTCTGAATCCACCCCATAGTCCCATTCCAGGTTTGGTAAACTAGGTGATCGTTGAAGTAGTTTCAGCCTTCCAAAGTGTACTGTCACTCGCTAGAACAGTAAATCTCTACTGTAAAATCCCAGACTTCCTAGCCGGCATTATTGGAGCCACATTCGGCAAGCCTAGCTTAGGAGCCGTCTCCTCCCCAGTCGGCGACGAAGAAATTGTGGTCTCGTTCTTGCTTGATCGCACCCGTAATGTCGTGGTTTTCGCGAATCTTGGTTGAATGGGGGTGGTGCGAGGTAACGGTGAAAAGCGCGGTATGGGGGAAAATAAAAAGCGCGCTTTCGTGGAGAGAAGTCGGACGGCTGGCACTGAAAATGGGTAGAATCTATAGCTCGTGTATGCGCATGAGATCGTCGATATAGTCCTCCTAGTTGCTAGTGTTCCATAAGGGATCAATCCGCGCTCATTGACCTTCTTCGGGCCCGTTGACTGGACCGGCAGTTGGTCAGATATGGCCTTGGGCCTTAAAGCGTGACGCGCCAAGTCCGATGTCAAGCCTAGTCTCGGTATTTGCATCGTAGCTCTAAAAGTATATCCTAACCACCAAGGTCGGTATTTTGGAATTTATTATTAAATCGCTGTATAAACCGGGTTGGCCAAAATCGTCTGCGCTAGGGTGCGCTAGGAAACACTTTGGGTTTGATGCAACTAGATAGAGACTTTTGGCTGCCGTTCGGTCACTCCCCTTATAAGTGCATTTCAGCCTTCTTTAGCGGCGCCTGCGATTATTTGGTTCAATCATCGCTCGTTTGTACGGCTCCAAAGTGATGTATTTATGAAAATAACCGACACTGTTGCTAGGCTTTAGCCCAGATGTGTCTACAATTACCTCTGTATAAGCGAATAGAATAGCTTCCCAGCTCACCCATGCGCCACTTTAATGAATCAAACCGTAGCGAGGCCCACGCCTTTTAGGCATTGCAGCGATTGAAGGGATACAGTTAGCCAGAAAAC